>PVJO010011623.1:0-59100 GCA_004026905.1 Hystrix cristata | reverse complement strand
TAGGTGCTGATGATCCTTTGGATTTCCATTGGGTCAGTTGTGACTTCACCCTTTTCATTTTTTATTGCATGGATTTGGGTCTTTTCTTTCCTTTTTTTGATAAGAGTGGCTAGGGGCTTATCTATTTTATTTATTCGTTCAAAGAACCAACTCTTTGATTTATTGATTTTTTGTATTGTTTTCTTAGTCTCAATTGCATCAAATGTACCAATACATGTTCTTGGTAAAAATAATAAAAAAAAAATAAAACAATGAGTCAGATTTATAAAATCGTGTGGATGTTCTATTGTCCCTTTTTCTGTTATTTATTTATTTTGGGGAGCTGGGGATCGTACTCAGGGCCTTGAGCTTGTTTAGGCAGGCATTCTGTCACTTGAGCTAAATCCCCAACCTCTGTTCTGTAATTTAAAAAAGGTAAGTGGAGCTTTTGGTACATTCTTTAAATTGCTATGAGTAAAATATAAGAAAGTATATTCTTTACTAAATGTATGAATTGTTCATGTTTATGCTTTCGGATATAAAATGTGTACATTTCTGTAATACACACATACACCATGGATACATAGTCCTATTCCACAATAAAGCTAAATTTGCACTCACCATTTTTAAGTTAAAAGCTCTCTCTCTCTCTCTCTTTCTCACACACACACACACACACACACACACACACCATCTATGTACCGCCTGAAATTATGACTTTAAATAGTAAAATACCATAAAATCCTTCATTGCAAGCGTATAACACTGGGAAACTGCCTACTGAATAATGCCTCTCCAGAGAGACTTGCTGACTGCACACCTGCTGCCGTAAATGAAAGGGGAAGCTGTGCTTGTTTCATCAGTTCGGCCTTAAAACTGCTCAGCATCCTTGCGCTCCGCACCGTGAGAGATCTCTCCGATGAGTGACACGTTTGTCCGCGGGATGATAAAATGTGTTAAAGTAGTCGTCCTGGCCGTGCTTTCCCGATGTATTAATTCATTTCCTTTCACATGCTTTATCACCGTGATGTCTAACCAGATTTTATGAGAGGGCTCACTGAAGTGAAAATAAGCCAATGAATCGTTTAATATGAGCTAATGAAAACCAGATATAAAAGGCTTTAGAAACTGTTTGGAAGCTCTAATTGTCAAGTGGATGTAAATTCTGAGCTCTGCTAAGAAAAGGAAAGGACTGTAATGAAGAAATTGGGATCGCTTTGTGATAATTGGTTTAATTAAGTAGTTATGTAAACACGGATGTCCTGGCTAAAGCCGCTGAAATGGGAATAGGGAGGATTCCCCCAGGTAGGCCATGATGCACGTTGCACTTTGATGCACAAAATGGGCTGTTGTTTCTCTTTGCAATCACATGAGAAAAATCATTATTAGCACGTCATAGCTATTTATAGAAAGCTTATTTTGTTCAAAGACAATCATAAGAATGTTTATAACAGTTTAAACTGAAAACCAAAATATTTGAAAACTATTGTTTGTGATGTCTCTGTGATGGATTGGTGGATTTGCCATGTGATGATTTTCTATTACAAAGCATGACGACAGTGTATAACAGATAGCTACTAACAGCACACAGTTTTTTCTAGATGCTGAAAAAGCATTTTTACTGTATTGCAAGCAAAGATTTATTTCAGAATAGAAACATGAGAAGAGGTTACAATGCACTTTTTTTTAGGGAAAATTGAGATGTATAGCTGCAGATGCTCCTTGACTTACTGTGGGGTAAGTCGGGGGACTGGGATCGTGTCCTGAAGAACCCATTGTAAACTGAGAATGTCCTATGCAAAAAATGCGTTTCGCCACCTAACTGCTGACTAACCACGCAGCACAGCCTACGATGACCATGCTCGGAGCATTTCGTTAGTTCAGCAAAATTGTCTAACACGAAGCTTATTTTACAATAAATTGGCGACTGTCTCATGTACACACGCAGATGGGTGCTTTGTAGAGATGGCGGGATGAGGGAACACAAAACACAAGATCGCCAGCCTGGAAGAAGACCAGAATTCAAAGGCCAGTTTCTGCTGTGAATGCAGTTCGCCCTCACACCGTCCTCATGTTCAAGATTCACCGGTGGAGACATCTGCGTCAGAGCAGATCTGTATTGTGGCTAGTACTGCGTTAGGGTTGGCCGTCTTAGTGTTGCAACGCAGGAGACAGTCTTGGTCTTAGAACGTGTAGCCTTGCTTCACAAGTCTCACGTGTCCGGGTGCCTGCGACTTGTCAAATAGCGAAAACCAAAGATATCAAGCAAACGTGACACAGTAATGACAGTACGATGAACAATACGTGCTCATTCATTACACTAATCTTCCAACTTTTCTGTAGATTTAGTGTTTTCAAAATAGAAAGTTGTAGAAAATTAGCATTCTATATGGCCTTGTTTTAACCAGAGATAAATATATTTGGGGATTTGCTGAACAGATATACATTTTAGCTGAAGAAATTAGACCTCTCAACCAAAGTTATTAAATAGTTTTATATAGTGAAACCAGATAATTTGAAATGATAAATATTTTGTGGGAAGTAACAACTCAAATTTTTCATGAAATAAAACACTCAAAATGTCAATTGTTTTTGCTCAATATAATTGCTAAGAATTATATTTAGCTTTCTCAGTATAGATAAAATATTTCAAAGCAGTTCAATGCAACTCTGCAATTTACATCAAGAAAATTTTCTCTTAGCACATTTTATAGAATACTGTAATGTAAAACTCATTCTTAAAACACATTTACATGCTTTCTGTTATGTAAAACTTTAGACAGTTTTGGAAAATGAAGAATTCAATTATTTGGTTCACTACCATTAGTTTGACTCATTCTGTCTAAGGATTTGATTTCCTTTATTGTTGAAAATAGATACATTAAGATGTTTGTTAAAAATCATGCAGAAAAATGATGGTACAAGTGTATGATTCTCTCTTTTGTGACAAGTCTTAGTAATACAACTGCATAGAAAATTTTTAAAAATTTGATTTGATGTTCCCAACATGCAAAAACAGTTAATGCTTATGCACAAGGGAATTAAAAATACCCTATTTCTCGATACTTGTAGCAGAGTACCTACATCTGACAGTGGCTGTTCCATGAGCTTGAAGACATGAACATCGTGCTCTGTATCCTAGTGGTCATCCTGGCTGATCCAGGAGAATTCCAGGAACGTATGACAGTGTGGTGCCGAGTCATACCTGGTCTGGGTGTTTGCATACCCACAAACTCCTATTTTGAAATCTCTCAATCTCCCAAGTGATAACGTTAGGTGAGAAGAAATTTGGGCAGTAATTAGACCATTAGGGCAGTGACTTCAAGATCAGGATTAGTGAGCTCACAAAAAAGAACTTTAGAAAGGTGGCCTGCGTCCTCCTGCCATAGGGGGGTGTGGAAAGAGACACTTTCCACAAACTCTGGAAGTCAGCGCCACAACATGGCCCTGTCGGTGCCGCATACGTGGAGTTCCCACCAGAACTGGGAGAAATGAGTTTCAGCTGTTCATAGTATTTCATTATAGCAGCCAAGGAAACTAGCACATTTCAAATTCTGTCCTTAGGTCAAATGAGAAATCAGTCATTGCAAGAGATCTTGAAAAGGTATTTGGTAATATTCAAGGAATTTCTGTTTTAAAACCCAGCCATTCTCATAAAAATTAAGCCCAGGACATGGACTCTATGCTATATTATAAAAAGCATTTGCTTTAAAATAAAACAAAATCAAACAAAACAAAATCTAGCGTTGGGTTTACCAGTTCTATTTTAAAGAAATTACCAATAAAATCAGAGACATAACAATGACAATAACACTTATTTTTCAACCACTACTTTCTTTGGTCAGATTTTGTAAGATGCGATTGAATTTGAAATAGAAATTAAAGCACTTAATTTAGAAGTAAGGAGAAAAAAACATTATTTACAGACTATTTCTATATATACTTATAAAATAAAAGCTATTTAATTGAAGAAAATAGGAATAAAAGGAAATTCAGTAATTGCCTAGCAACTGTAAGCCCTGAGTGTGATTCCCAGGACCCCTCCAAGGAAAGAAAATTCAGTTAAATATTTGCATCACATACAACAAACAATAGCTTTTCATGAAAAAAAGCAACCATTTCAACAATAGAGAGTAAAACAATTTTATTCATAATAATACCATGAAATACAAACACTGAGAACTAAATTTAACAGCAAATATGTAGGATATATTTGAGGAAAGTTAGTGAAATTTTATTAACAAATGAAGATAAAAAAACAAAATTTGCAATAGTTGGAAACAGTTAACTTCTATACCTGTTCAATTAATTTACTGGAGCTTTGAGAAGTCTTGACCTCTGTGTGACACTACGGCCTTCTCTGCTCAGCTCGGAACCAATCAGGTCATAAGCTGCCGTTATCAGCACGCGTGTTGGATAAAACCTGGTTTGGTTTTGAGTGAAAGAAGAGCTGAGCATGAAACTTTCTTGTGCCCTGTGGAAGATGGAGCGTGCAGGTCGGACTCATTAGTTCAGATCATTATTTTTCCATCAGCCTGGATCAAGAGGAACATAGAATGAATTTTTGTGTCCCTTAAAATTCCTTACTGGAAACTTCACCTCCAGAGTGGCTCTTTTGGATGCAGCCTCTCAGGAGGAAATGAAGCGCAAATCAAGACCAAAGTGCAGGACTCCGACTGGATGGGAGCTCCAAAGTACTCTCTTTCCCTGTCTGAATGCACACATGTAAGAGATCATAGAGCACACAGCATGATGGCGTCAAGCGCAAGTTGCAAGAAAATGCCACAGAGTCCACTGTATCTTTTTTCTGGACTTCTTAACCTCCTGAACCATGAGAAACCAGTTTCTGCCATGACCTTGCGGAAAATACCTCAACCAGGAAGTGTGCGCAGCAACGGCCGGGCCACGGGCTGGTGCCACCCTTGCTATTGCTCTTGGGACTGCCTTGACTTTAATCCCTGTGCTCAAGAGTGATGGTCTCAAATTACTTACATGCTCCCCTTCTATTTGCCTTTAAAATGTTGCCTCTCCAAACCAAATGCCCAATGACTAATGAATGGCTACAGAAGATGTGGTTTTTCTATGCAATGGAGTATTACTCTGCCATAAAAAAGGATAAACTCGAGATATTTCTAGGTAAACGGATGTACCTTGAGAACATGCTCTTAAGTGAAATAAATCAAACACTCATGAGTACACATCGAATTGTTTCTCTGGTATGAGAAACCATAAGCATAAATAAGGACAAAAAAGTATAATAGATACTAAGTAAAAGAACGATAACATTAAATAGAGAGAAGAATTAGAAAGGCAGGAGGGGGAAAAGGAGGAAAGGATAAAGAAAAGAAAGGGGGAAATGTAAATAAAGCTACTGTAAATAGGGAAGGGGTGGAGTGGAACGGAGGGGGAGAGGAAGGGCGGGGTGGGGAAGAAGGGGGGAACCAAGATGTATCACGTACAGATACAAATTAACTACGATGAATGTGATCGCTATATATACAAAGTACCAATACATGTTCTTGGAAATAAAAAAAATACATATATTGCCTTTACCCCCAGGGGTCCCCACCTTTTTGGTGCTAGGGACTGGTTTCGCGGGACACAGCGGAGGGTGCGCAGGGGAGAGGCGGCCCCGGGAGGAGGACAAGGGCCCCGGAGCCCCCCTGCCCAGAGCTCAGCTCCTGCCACGCGGCCGGGTCCCTGACGGGTGCCCTGCTCTCCCCTGTGGCTTGAATGTGTCCCTGTGTCCGTGGGCTGCCGATTGCCTCGCAAATGCCGCTGCTCATTTGAGTCCTCCTCCCACTTACTTCAACTATTTGATCGGTTCCTTTAGTCTTTCTCTGCAATCTATAAAAACTAAAGCAAATCCTGTTATTCCCTTGCAGTCCTGAGGTCTTCCCTAGTTCGGGTAAACGTTAAGTTGCATCATGTTCCGTGAGGCCTAACAGCCGAGCTGCAGCACCCTCCCCGGGCTTTAGGGACACGCCAGGAACGCTGCCTTCTCAGGAGTTCGCGTGTCCTATTTGTCTGCCTGACACTTTGTTCCCCGAGATGCCCGAAGTCTCATCCCGTCTGTTTCCCACCCGTATGTAAATGCCACTTTCCTGTCACATGGTGAAGCGCATCTCTACTCAGGCCGCCTCGCAGTCCTGACCCAGTTCCTCGGAACGCGACTCTGTCTGAACCGGGTCATCTGCGGACATGGGTGGCTGCGATGGGGTCGTAACTGAAATTGGAGCTAGAGAGACGCTCCCTCGCCCACCCCACACGCTAGCAATGTGAGGCTGAGATTCGTTTTGCTTTGTTTTCCTCATTACTGTCGCAACTTTGAAACACAGTCCTTGATGAGTTAGGGGCACTCAGAACACGTTTGTTGACTGAAAGAGGGAAGATACGAATGAGTGAGGAATTGAGTCCAGTAATTGGTCCCTCCCCAGGGGGAAGCAGAAAGGGTGTTTCAGAACGACTTGAGTGTTTTGGAAAATTGCTTCACTTACTGTGTAGAACGCTGCAAGTGAAAATACTACACAGAAATTAAATGTGATTTTTGAAGACTTTCAATGATAACAAGAATTTTTACTGTTTTCTAAAACACATAGCTTACAAAATAGTTCCTACAGCATAATCATAGGTGTATAAAAGAGACATTTTTGCATAAAGAATCACCTAGAAGGAAAGAGCATAAATTTCTGACCTTTTTCTTTGATGTCATCTTGTGTTATAATTTCGTCTTTATTATTTTTTAAAGCTGAGGCTATTATGCAATAAGCAAAAGATCCATTTGAATATATAGGAAATTTATAGACTATATTACTTAAAGAAGTTACTTTCCACTTATGATTTTAACACAATTTATATTTAATATAATAAAATATTCTAATACATCCAAATGCTCACATGTGTTTTCCCTGTAGTTTATTTCTCACTGTCTTTAGGCATTTATGTTTATTTATTTGTTTATGGCATGCAATGTAATAATCTGATATATGTACACATTGTGAAATGATCACCACAACCTAGCTGATAAATACACTCTTCGCCTCACACAGTTACCTTTTCTTGCAGATCTCTTTTAATAAATTTCCAACGTACAATGTATTATTGTTATTAATAGTCCTCATGCTGTGCATTACTACCCTTTGACCAAAAACACCTTAGTTTACTCGCCCTGACCACTGATAACCCCTCTCCTACTCTGTTTTTCTGAGTGCAAGTGTTATTGATTTCTTGTATAAACAAGATCATGCTGTCCTTGTCTATTTGTTTGTAGCTTACTTTGCTTAGCACATTGTCCTCCAGGTTCATCCATGTTCTCACCAGTGCAGAAAGGTCCTTCTTTATTAAGGCTGAATATTATTTCATTGTATGAATACACCACGTCTTCTTTAGCTACTCATCCGTAGATGGACAATGAGATTGTTCCTGTGTCTTGGTTTTTAGCAATAGTGCTGCACTGACCATGGATGTGCAGATATCTCTTAGAGATGGTGATTTAATTTCCTTGAGATATATATGTACCTAGGAATAGGATTTCTGGATCACATGGTAGTTTTATAATAAAAATTTTGAGGACCCTCCATACCGCTTTCTACAATGTCTATAATTACTTTGAGGCTCAAAACAACAGCATTGTCTTATCCCCACACCTTCCCACATGTGTGGTATTATTTGACTTTTTGATAAGAGCCATCCTCGCAGATGTGAGATGGCAGGATACTGTCTCACTGTGGTATCAATTTGCATTTTCCTGAGGTTTAGTGCTTTGACAATCTTTTCAGATATGTGTTGGCCATTTGGATGCCTTCTTTTCTTCAGAAGAGTCTTTGCTTATTTTTAAATTGGGCCTTAATTTTATTTATGTTCATTTATTTTTTGCTATTGAGCTTTCCAGATATGTTTTGGACTTTAACCTCTTATTGGACGTGGGTTTTGGGAGCATCTTTCCCTATTCCATAGGTTGCTGCTTTATGTTTTGATTCTTCCCTATGCTGTGTAAAACTGTTTACTTTGTACAGGTCCATTTGTTTATTTTTGCTATGCATTTTTCTATTCTTAAGTTTCTGAAATTATGAAACTTATGTAAGGAAACTGATTTTTAAAATGCTATTATTTTCCTCAGTTGGTCTCAAGGCTGCCTTTTACCTTTGTGTAATATCAGAAAAGAGCCCAAAAGTTCAGGTGTGATAATTCCATGATCGATTTTCAAAATAATATATGAAGAATGATCAAAAACTACAGTAAACATTTAAACTTTTATAGTCTTTTACAGTAAAGGACACATTACCATTAATCCCCCTCAGAATACTCCCTTTTGCTTCAAACACACGTATCCCACTCTTCTTGCTGCCTCCCGAAGTCATTTCTGAAGTCCCCCTTCCCGAGCGTCTTTAGTTGTGCTGTGATGGCTCCCTTGATGTCCTGAATCAGTTCAAAACCTTCGCCTTTCATGGCCACTTTGACTTTGGGAACGAGCCAGCAGTCACAGGTGCCAGATGCAATGGAAGAGGTGAATGAAGACAGACCATGATATTTTCGCTTGACAGAACTTGCTATAAGTAGCTGATCAAAGTAGAGTGTTCAAAAAACTAAGGTGGATATGTAAATTTTTAAAACTTATTACAATAAAAGGCACATGGTCATTAATTCCCCTAACACTAGTGTCCTTTTCTTTGAGCACGCTTATCCCATGGTTCTTGGCCTTTACTCTAGTAAGTGTTTTAAACAATTTTGAACATTCACTGTATTTTTTGGTCATCTCATGTATAGCACAGAACTAAGCAGTCAAAGTTGCTACCACATCTGCCATGTTCAGCAAGTTAAGAAGCCACTAAACAGTCAGCCCTGTAGCCTTGCAAGCTACTTCCATTCATTCCGTTTGTGATCAGGAATTAGAATTTTCCTGTTGACTCAGGCAACCCAACCAATTCAAGGATCTTAAACTTATAAGCACTATCTTGGCTAGCAAAAAGAACATGCTAAATTTTGTCCCTTGTTAATTTGAATTAAATTCTTGTATATGTGATTCTAATTGGTACAACCTAAATTACTTAAAGTTCTTAAATGAAAGGAGACTGAGAAATGAGGTT
The DNA here is from genome assembly GCA_004026905.1 of Hystrix cristata. NCBI lineage: Eukaryota > Metazoa > Chordata > Mammalia > Rodentia > Hystricidae > Hystrix > Hystrix cristata. The sequence goes on along the minus strand of PVJO010011623.1, from coordinate 50,035 downwards.
TGAATTCTATTGTTTCTGTATGTTGACATGTAGTTGGAATGCGTAATGACTGCCCTTTAGATGAAAAATAGCCGTGCATGTAAGGCTGCTTATTGTATTCCCATTTCTAAGATACATTCAGGAAGAATAGGATATTCAAAACACGAAGAATAATGAAATAAAAAATCAGAAAAGTTTAGCCATTACCTTTAAGAATTGAAAAAAAAAAAACCCTCAAACTTTTGGGTGCGTGAAAATGAGCAATATTTTTTTTCTATTCCAAAGAAAGTAAAAAATTGCAGGGAATACACTGGAGTAGAACATAATGAATTGAGTAAGGAGTTTTCACTGATTACTTCCATTCGTTATTGGGAATTTCTGAGATTTTCTTTTTGCTATATGCAAAATAGTCATTTTTCTCTGCTGAAGATGGAATTAAATCACTTACTTCAGTATGGATACATTTGATTGGCCATGGACATAAACATTAGATAACATTTTGAAAAATAGCTTTCAGACTCTAACAGACAGGGAGTGAAGCCATTATATTCACAAGAACCTGGAATCCGATAAAATATTTTAGTCCTATATCACTTAGAAATGGAAAACCGAGATTGCTGCAAATAAGGTATATTAGTTTTAAAATAGTCTACACATCGAAATGTCAAAGAACTTTTGTAATTAATGAACAAGAGCAGAAAGCAGAAGTAAAGTAACTCCTATTTCTTTCTCTACTCTATTACTTCCATTGTTCTGACTATTCTTTTGTCTAGACAACATAACATGTTGGGAGACTGGCTAAGGATAGGTCACTTTCAGCATGCTGGAGAAAATAGAGCACTGGAAATTTAATTGATTAAGTTTTTGTTTTGTGATTTTTATCAATTGGTTGAATGTATGTAGGTTACCAGCATGAAAGATAGTGAAATACTGGAACTTATGGAGAATAGATTTGACACTAACTGTATTTCCTCTATGTATGCGTAAGTGATGGGTTTGTCTTGTTAGGGACTGCCTTCAGTTTAGAACGATTCCCTGCGATGTTGGGAAAGACCACAGGGTTAATAGGAAGCTTGAAGATGAAAGGGGTGATAATATAGCCACATTTTCCCACAAGGACCAGTGTGACTGCAGCCTGCATATCCATTTGGACTGCTGTACAGTACTTTCTAGGAGCCACACTTAGACAGCCTTCTAAACAAGACTTCTCTACGAGCAGATGTTGACAAAGAACAACCAAGTTCATGTCCCGAACCCCTCTATGTTGTCTGTAGAATACTTTCTTTTTCTTCATTTCTGTAAACTTTCACAATTCTCCTTTTTATCCTTCCTCATCTGGTCTAATGATCTTCCATCTGCCGTATGTATTGGTTTACTGAAAATATAAGACTTGGGATTTTTCTCTGTGCCTCCCTCTAGATTCACCGTTCAGGTTCTCTCTTGGCATAGACGAACCTGAGTAACTAACTACTTGGGAGTAATTTGGTATGAGTGTCTTATGTTTCTTCATGCACTGTGAATAAAGCAATAATCGCCCTTGATTTTTGTCCAGCTTTTCAAGCATGTTTGTGCAGAAAATGGCTTTGGAAGCCTGTCATAGTGTCTCCATCCAGAGCGAAGGGCAGAGGCCGGCAGCCTTGGGGCATGGAGATTGTGCTTCCCTCTGCACGGAAAGGCAAAGCAGGCAGATGTGGGCCCCAGTGTAAGTTTCAGGGGTCCTTTGCTGAGGACTCCATATTTGGAAGGCATCCCCTGTCTACAGGTATTCACCTGGGAGCATCTTCCTCCTCCAGGGAACTCAAGGGCAGGAAGAAATGAAGCCGATGTGATGACACTCAGGTTGTGTGCTGCACTTGGTAATAGAGTTCTCGGCCTCCGACACGGGAGTCCCATACCCTTTTTACCATCCTTGAGCTAATGTGCGTCAGGCTAACGTGTTAGCTTTTAAGTGGTGTGGAATCCCAACTAATTTATTTCTGTCTTGGGTCTTATTTCAGCATTTCACATTCATTATTATGGAGTATAAAATTCAAAGTTTTTCTTGGTGCATTCACAGAATTGTTCAACCATCACTGGAAACTAATTTTGAAACATTTAATCATTCCAAAAAGAAATCCTGTGCCCTTAGCTATCACCACATTATCTTGCTTTCCCTACACCCTAGTGCAATTTTTGTCCATATATTTGCCCATTGTGGACTTTTAATGTGAATGGAATAATATATGTTCAAGGTCCTTACATGTTATAGCATGTGTCAGTACAGCATTCTTTTCTGATGCCAGATAATATTTGTGTCACCATAGGGACATACTACTTTTATTTATCTATTATTTAGTTGTGTTTTTTTTTTTTTTTTTTTTTGTGGTGCCGGGGATTGAACTCAGGGCCTTGTGCTTGCAAGGCAAGCACTCTAATCACTGAGCTAAATCCCCAGCCCCTATTTAGTTGTTGAATATTCATCTTGTTTGCTTTTTTGGCAGCTGATACAGTTGAACATTCATGTACCATTTTTCATGACTATTTGCTTTACTTTGTCTTGGGAACATATGCAGGAGTGGAATTGTTTCCTGTGAAAAGTCTGGGCTTAATATTTTGAGGAATGGCCCAGTGGTTTTCCAAAGCAGCAGCATAACTTTGATTTCTCTCAATATATGAGGACTCAATTTTTCCATATTCTTGCCAACACTTGTTGTTTTCTGTTTTTTTTTTTAAAACATCAAAGCTAAACTTGTAGTTATAAATTGATTTCTCATAGTTTTGATTTGTGTTCCCTAATGGCTAATGACACCAAACATCTTTTCATGTTCTTACTGGCCATTTGCACACTTTTGAAGAATTATCCATTCAAATCATTTTCCCGTTTTTGCTTTGTCTTTTTATTATTAAATTGCAAAAGTTCTTTTATGTCTAAGCCAAGACTTTATCAGAGACACAAGTGGCAAATATTTTCTCACATTCTTGATTTTTTATTTTGGTTGGTAGCCTCAGAAGACATAAAGCATTAATTTTTATAAAGTCTAATTAGCTATTTTTTGTTGAATATGCTCTTGGTATCCTGTCACAGAAGGCTTTGTATAATGCAATGTAAAAAATATTCATTTCTAACGTTTATTTTAAGTGTTTTATAACCTGTCCTCTTACATTTGTCCGATGATCCATTGTGAGTTGCTTGTTGTGTATGACGTGCAGAAAGGATCATTCTTTTGCACAAAGATTCCCAGTGATTTCAACACAGTTTGCTGAGAGGCTATCCATTTTTCATGATATTGTTACCCTTGTTAAACATCAATTGACCATAAGTATGACGGATCCTTTCTTGATTTATAATTCTATAAACATGGGATATATGTTCACCGCACTCCAATTTTTTCTTCTTTTTCAAGAATGTTTTGACTAGTAAAAGTTCCTTGAATGTCTGCAAGTTTTGGGATTATTTTGTCTGTATCTACACAGAAACCAAATGGGCTTCAGTGGTATCACATCGCATCTGTAGACCCACTTACAAAATATTACCCTCCTAGAAGTATTGAACTTTTCAATCTATGAGCTAGGTATGACTTCTTATTTATTTAGGTCTTTGATGTCTTTTAACAGTATTTTTTAATTTTCAGTGTCTAGGCTGTGAATTTCTTTTGTTAAATTCATTCCTAAGCATTGTGCTATTTTTTATGTTATACTAAATAAATTATTTTTAGTTTGTTGGATTATTTATTGATAGTTGTTAGATAGTTTTAATTTGGTTTAAAAATAAATTTCTATGTGTAGAAGATCATGTCAAATGCAAATGAAGACAGTTTTCCTCTCTTTTTATCTAGATATCTTTTGTTTCTTTTTCATGGCTAATTGCCCTGGGCAAAACCCTCAGTAAAAATGTGAGTTTGAAGGGGTGAGCGAAGATGTCCTTGTGCTGTTCTTGAGCTTCTGCACAGAGGACCAGCCTTCCAGTGCCTGTCATATCATGTCAGCTGTTGATTTACATAGCAAAAGGTAAAAAATTCCCTTCTCTTCCTCATTTGTAAGCATTTTTATTAGGAAAGATGTTTCCTCAAATACATTTTTGTATCTTTTCAGATAGGACAGGGTTTTTTTTTTTTGTCCTTTCTTACATTTATATAATGATTTTGATGAATTGGGCTTTGTACGTTAGAAAAACTTTGTGTTTTCTGGGATACGTTCCTTTTCGTCATAGTATACAATCCTTTCTGTATTTTGGTAGTTTTTTTTGGCTAGCATTTTGTTCATATATCTGTGTCTATATTAATAAAAAGCACTTAGTTTATCATTTTCTTTTGAGGGGGGTCTTGACTAAATTTTGTATCAGGACTTTATTATCTTCATGGAATTAGTTGGGAAGTGTTCTCCCATGCTATATTTTGAAAGCGTTTATGAAGAATTTATAATACTTCCCCTTTAAATGATTGGCACAATTAACCAGCGATGCCTGGGCTTTTCTCTGAAGGAAATTTAAAAATTACCACTCAGTCTCTATGCTTGCATTGTATTCCCTCTTAGTTCCAGACAGTGGTTTTGATCTTTTAGGAATTTGTCTATTTCATCAAAGTTGTCTAGTTGTCATCAGGCAGTGGCAGTATTCTTTTGTGATACCATTTCATTTATTTTTGTAATGTCAAGGGATATCCTTTCTTCCGTCCTGATTTGAGTAAATTGAGTTTCTCTATGTTCTTAGTGAGTTAAGTAAAAACTTTACCTTTCAGAAACATCTTGTCGAAGAGTTTCCTTTGATTACCTTGATATTCTCTATTTTATTTTTATGTACTGTAGTATTTATTAGTGAGCTCCTTCTGCTTATTTTAGGTTTAGCTAGCTCTTTTTTCCCAATGGATTAAAGCGAAATTGTATTGATTTGAAACCTCTTTTTAAAATGTAGGCATTTATAGATCTAAATTTTCCTTCAAACACTGCCTCCATAACTCCCATAAGATTTGTTTCCAATGATTTGTGCTCATTTTCCTTCATCTCAAAATATATTCTAATTTACCATGCAATTTCTTCTTAACCAATTCATCATCTAGGGCTATATTCTCTATTTTCTACATATATTCAAATTTTCCTTATTTGCATGATTATGTAATCTCTGATTTTATTCCACTATGGTTGGTTATTGTGCTTTTCATGAATTTAATACTTATAAACTTATTGAGGTTGAGGTTTGTTTTATGGCCTGACATATTCTCTATATTGAAGAAAATTCTTTGAGAATTTCAGATAAATGTGTATTCTGCTATAATGGGTGAATTGTCCTACAGATGTCTGGTTTCTGTCTAGGATATTCTTGAGCATTTTTTGGAGTGTTGGTTTAGTATTCATAAATCTCTTGAGTTGTTCTTTTTCATGAAATGTCCTTATATCTCTATCTATTTTGAAGGAAAATTTTACTGCATAAATTAATCTGGGTTGGAAGTTGTTTGCATTCATAGTATGAAATATTTCGTTCCAGGCTCTTCTGGTCTTAAAATTTGTGTTGATAAGTCTGCAGTAATTCTAACGAGTTCAACTTTATATGTCTTTTTTTGTTTTGCTCTGACTGCTTTTAAAATTGTTTTTGTTGGACATCTGGCATCTTAAATATGATGTGCCTAGGAAAACTTTTTTTTTCAACATAGTTCTTCAGCATTCTGGAAGCATCGCTTCATTGTATATTGAGCTCTTCTCTCATATTTGGAAAATTTTACGTTATGGTTTCTATAAACAAGTTAATTATTCCATCCAGGTTATCTTCTAATTTTTCTCTAACTTCAATTAGCTTTAGGTTGGTGCTCTTAGTGTGGTCTAGTAGCTGCTGGATGAATTTTTCTTCTTATACCTTTTTTTGAAGCTTCTCTCATAATTTTTTGAGTACTTCATCATAATTTATCATTTTTTCCTCTATTCCAGACACTCTATCTTCACACTGGTCATTTCTGCAATTAAGGAATGGTATACAGTTTTTTTTTTTTAATTTTTTTATTATTTTTTACCAAGAACATGTATTGGTACATTGCATACATAATGATCATAATCAACATGGTTATTTTGTACCTGTACATGATACATCTTGGTTTTCCCCCCTCTTCCCCCCTTTCCCTCCCCTCCCTTATTGCAAATAGTGTAACTACACTTTACCATTTTTCCCCCCTTTCATCTTACTTTTCTTTTAACCTTCTTCTTTATCCCCCTTTTCCCTATCTAGTTCTCTCTTTACAGTTTTTTATTTGTAGTATGTATCTGATATCTTTTTGTGGATTCTTTCTCTCTGGTGAATATGTCACTCCTATTTTGAACCATTTGGTTCAGCTGTTACTGTTTTGCCAGAAAAATCTGGGTGTTTACCCCATTTCCTTCTCACACTGATCACCGCGTGATTACATGCAGCAGTGCCAACATCACCTCTGTCCTTTCGTCTGCAAAACTGAAGCTCGTCTGGTGTCAGGACTTCTTCTGCCAACTTGCAGGCCGAGTTGACGCTGCCTGTGCTCGGGTTAGGAGCTCTTACCCCTCCCAGGCCTGCAGAGGGAACCTGCAGGTTCATTAGCAAGCAGGAGACCACACATGAGGGGTGTGCTCCCACGCTGCAAAGTCCCCAGGGACCTACGAACGCTTTTGTGCACTGGCTAGGGAGTCTTCAGGAGATGGTAGCGGCTGGCATGGGGCTGCTGAGCTGCTCACTCTCTGGTGGGAGTCCGCAGATTTCCGGGGTGCGTACACACCAGCTGGAATCTGCAGCCCTGTCACCCTGCCCAGGGTGTGTGTGGGAGTTCCAAGAGCTCACTCTCTGAAACACTCCTTCCTTCTTCCTCCCCTCGCGCTATGGGGAATGCTCTCATGATGGCTGCTTCACACGTGGGTAGGGGTTGGACAGCTGTAGACCAGCTTACTGGCTCCATTTCCCCACTCCGATGATCCAGTTGCTAGATTTGTTCTACATGTATCATCTTTTGAATTAATGTCCTAATTCAGGATGGAAGACTCTCCTCTGCTGCGGCAGAGTATCTGTGGCTTCAATGTGTGCTCTCTGAGCACATTTGATGTTCTTTGATGAAATTTTAGTTTCATAGTATTACAGCTATGTGTAATAAGTACTCTGAAGTACATTGGGGTCCATTGGAGAAAGCATACTTCCAGAAACATCCGTGTCAAATTAGCATTGCAAACTTGTTTAGAAACAACAAATACCACTGAGATCTTTTAGTGATTTTGCTATTCTTCACACACCCACAAAACCCGTTTCCTTCTTAGAAAAATAGAGATCTGTTTTTCTATCCTGTTGCACAAGGTGCTTCCACGATCTGTCCTTTCACCCAAGTTAGAATTCCAAAATCACTCCTATTTTCTCCTTTAACTTCACATCTACTGAAGTAGTCAATAAAGTCAGTCAATCCTGTTTTTAATATTCTGAAGTTTATGTCTTCCTTGTCCAATGTCACTACCTCAGTCCAGGCCATTACTATCCATTACCTAGCTGATTATGAAAACTGTCCTTTCCTGAGGCCCTACTTTCCACTGTTTCTCCATATTGAATTATTTGCCAGAGAGACACTTATAAAGAATCAATATTATTTTCTGGCTTTAAATTGTTCCATAACTCTCTGCTATCTTCATGGTTACACAAGTCCTTAGCCTAGTGGACTTTTCTCATTTTCAGCTTGGGCCCCTTCCCCTCTGCTTCAGGTTCTTCAAATTATTTTCATCTCCCTAATTGTACCATGTTCTCTCTCTCTCTCTTCCTTCCTTCCTTCCTTCCTTTCTTTCTTTCTTTCTTTCTTTCTTTCTTTCTTTCTTTCTTTCTTTCTTTCTTCTTCTGTCTTTCTTCTTTCTTCTCTTTCTTTCTTTCTTCCTTCCTTTCTTTCTTTCTTTCTTTCTCTCTCTTTTTCTATTTTTCTTCCTCCTTTTCTTCCTTCTTTCTTCCCTCCCTCCTTCCTTCTTTTACTCAGTTCCTTCCTCTACCCTTTGAATCTTCTTTCCTTTCCTCCCTCCTCCTATTTTTCTTCTCTTTCTTCTTTTTGTGGGAAGATGGTATCACCTCTAGCATAATATCCCCTATTCTCAATCCTCATCTGGTAAAATTGACAATTATCATGAAGTTGTCTCCCTCCTGTTCATAAAATGGTTCACTTAGTACCTCCAAAATGATATTATGAAAATATTAATATCACATCCCAAATTTCTGCAGCTCTAAATCATCATATCCCTGTGTAAATTCATAATTCTTGGACCTTTGTTAGTTTATATTTTTATTATTGGCTTCTTCGTGTATATCTAACTCACAATTTTGAACTTCTTCAGAGCAGGGATTACATTCTGCAAATTTTATGCTCCCCAGTCTAATTCGGTATCTGTGATGTGTTTGGAGAACAATAAGTCCTTCAGAAGCATAGAACTTTTATTTTATCGTTAAGGGATTAAGTTCGAATGTTTAGAAGTAATCATAAATTTAAATAGTTGTTGATGAAATCATACTAATGCAAATATGACTAGTAAAATGTTAAGCATCCTTAATACAAAGCCTGTATAGAGAAAACACACACACATGCACACTTACTCATACACAAGTGTGGAAAAATATTGTTCCAATAAATGAAAAAAAAATATGGACCTTGTATTTATAGCGGCAGAACTCGAATGGCTAAACCTGGTCACTTGGAACATTATCAAAGCTCCCCACCACTTCCAGTGGGTTACTAAACACTCGTTTTGGAAGTGCGTGTTTGTGTGAGTGTTTGTACAGTTGCTGTCTTTTGTTGTTTTAGAGGAAATTTTGGATGGCTTGCAGAGAGAATGCTAACCTGTGCAGTTTGAAACTAGCAAGAGCTCATGCCACTGTCTTCATCCCTCCCTCTCACTGTCCCCATGGATCGTGGCTCGGCCCTTTAACAGCACGCGTCCGGATTGTAATACAGGGAGAGTTTTCTCCCTACCGGAAGCACCAGCTCAGGGACAGCTCAGGGCTCCTTAGCTCCCATGACTTCACAGCTCTCCAGATCCTGAGTTTATGAGGGATCTCAAGGTGGTTTTTGGTGTTTTTGAATAAGTGAGTGGAATTCCTGGTTTTCATGAAATAATGTGATGATTTATGGCATATTTAAAAATTTTAATTTCATTATTAAAAAAAAAACCCCACCTAATAAGACAAGCCTGCCTGTTTGTTTTGTTTTGCCTGTTTTGGGTTATTAAACCCTGCAGGCGAAAGGCAGGGGCAGGCTTAGTGGTTTGTATATAATAGAACACCTCTAACCACCTTAGAACAGAATCGTTTTGTTAAATTACGTGTATTGACTTTTAAAATAAATAATACATCACTTTTATGACATCGAATTTCTTCTAAATATCCTTGTTACCATATTTTATTAAATAAAATCTGCTTTTATTAGGCTTCTGTAGAGGAAAAAGAGTGAATAGAAGCATAATATGCTAAGTATTAGCACATAAACACATAAATGTATTCATAGCCAAGGAGGAAATACTAATAGCAATTATGGTCATTTACAGCCATCTCTACAAACCGTCCATTTGTTCTTAGGTGCCCCCACTGTCCACTCTGTACTCCCTTTCCCATTAATCAGCACAGCAGCTTGTTATACTTGTTTATTTGGTGTATAAACCAAACTTCTTCCCCGAAGGGGCGGGTCTATGGTACTGCTACTCGGATCGGCTTGCTGTCTATGACCTTGATCGCCTGGGGTGGTCAGCATAAAAGTGTCCTGAGACATTGTCTCTGATCTAGACTCTCTTTCCTGCTGTCACTGTGGAGTAGTGGCCTAGTTTGCCCCTGGCGGTCTGGGTTAAACGCCAGCCCTCCTGCACACGCCCTTCTTTGCGTCTTGATTTAGAAACGCAAGGAATCCAAAGTGGTAGGGTGACAGTCTTAACTTCCCGTTCGGTGGGAACATTCCCCTGGTAGTGTGTATTTCTCCATTTAGAACTAAGAGGTCATTTTCCAGAGGGTCAGTAAAAGTAATTATGAGTGGTATACCCTTGTTTTCACTCCTTAGTTCCTGGATGCATTAATCATGGCTGTGAGAGCAACAGCATCAGGTACTGGGTACAATTTCAGTGCACGTACAGTCTTCCAGACAACTTTGTCCCAGCCCAAAAAGGTATTGTCACCTAGCTGGCAATGTAACTGAATTTTCAAAAGATCATTCCATTTTTCCATCAATTCAAATGCTTTAGAGTATTTGAGAACATGTTAAGATCAGTTTTGTAGTCTGTTTGGGCTCTGATAGCAAAATACTGTAATCTACATAGATTTTAAACAATAAAAATGTACTTTTCACCTTTCTGGCGGTTGAGAAGTCCAAGATCAAGACAACAGCGTATTTGGAGTCTGGTGAAAGCGTGCTTTTTGGTTTACAGACAATAGGGTCTTGCGTCTTCACATGGCTGAAAGGCAAGACGGCTAGCTTTTTGGTACCTCTTCTACAAGGGCTCTAACCTGATCCACATGTGTTCCACCTTCAGGACCCACTCGCTTTCCCATGCCCTCACATTAGCTGTTCAGTGTTAATATATGGCTTGGGTATGGGGGGACATCTAGACACTGGCAACCAGTGAATTCTGTACATGTGGGCACATTGCTGTACTTCTCTTGCTATATAAAATTAGCTCTGTGACCTGAGCAATGCTATGTCAAATACAATGGCAGCGGGTAAGGTTTTTAAGTCCACGGGTCGGAATTTTGCCAAAAGTACTGTGTGCAGAGAAGGAGCAATCCACACCTAGAGTAACTGTCTTGTAAGAATAAAGCACCATCCCTTCCTGACTCGAGGGATCCACTGTAATCAACCTGCACAGGTCAAACAGGAGATCCAAATGGGACATGGAGGGAATCACTGTCCTGCAATCTTCCAAGTCTTTGATGATGACAGTGATCTCTGAAATCCCTCTAGGAATATGATATTGCTTTTTGGCTTACTATGTGGAAGCAGTTCTACTGGCTTCCACTTGGCTTTTCTCACTATGGTAGTCCTCATTCTATAGGTCAGGGAGCCAATGTGGGGGTTCTACCAGTTGTTAAGTGTTTCTATTGCAATTATGCATTCTGAAATGAGAAGAACAACCACAGGATGGGCTTGGGGACATAAGGATCTACCACCAAAAGGGCCTGGACCATTGATTACCTGACTTCCATAAACTCCCACTCTGATCTGTTGGCCACTGGGAAGTTTGAAACTCCTGGAATTAGTGTCAGTTCAGAGCCAATGTCCAGTGCTCTCCAAATGGTCTGATTGCTCCTTTTGTCCCTAGCACACAATTACCCTTGCAGAATACCTTAAGCCTCTTTGCAGAAGGCTGAGCTAAATATTAACAGTATGAAATTTTGGTGTGGCATCCTTCTTCCAAGGGTACTCAGCCCTGGCCTTACTCAAAAGGTTCTGGGTCCAAAAACTATTCAAGTCTGGGAAGTGACTGAGGAGCCATGATTCCTGTTTCTATGATCCGAGTTAGAGCTTTGTCCATTTGACCAGTAAATTTTCCCAGAGTACATAAGAATCTAGTGAGCTTCCTATTTTGTTCCCTCCTGGGAAGGCCAGGATCCACTGTGTAGCACCACAGATCTGTGCAAGTCAGAACATTCTGATTGCTGCTTTGACTTTGCTGTCCATTACAGTAACCACCGCTACTGTGTGTCCACTTTCAGTCAATTACACTTATCACTCCTGGGTTCTAATTACCTGTGTGCTTAATTGTGTTTAGGTTTCCCAATTGCGTGGCTGCAATTCCCACTCGAAAGCCTGGTCTGCAGAAAATAAGCTTTGGAAGGTGCCAGAGCTACTCACTACACATTTATTTCAAGGTGTTGGCTCATGTTATTATAGAGACTGAGTAATTTCACGATCTACACCCCCCACCTCCCTGTGGGCTAGAGACCCAGGAAAGCCAGTGGTGAGAGCCAGAAGGCTGCTGGTGTAGAATCCGTGCAGAGGCTGAAGTCCTGAGGAAAAGCGGCAGCAATGGAGAAGACCAACGTCACAGCCCAAGCAGTCAGGCAGAGGGAGAGGGAATGTGTCTCCTCCCCTGTCTGTTCCGTCAAGCAGTTAATGGGGTGGAGATGGCCATCTGTTTTATTCAATACTCCAATTCAGATGCTAATCTCTTCTAGTTAATGCCCTCACAGCAACACCCAGGAAAAATGTTTAATCAGACATCTAGGCATCCTATGGCCCAGCCAAATTAACAAATAAAATTAACCATCAGAGTGTTTCTCAGCAATCCAGTCCATTGATGAGGGTTTGATTCTTGAGCTGATATTTGGATTGTGTTCTAGTGAAATTTGCCACGTGGGAAATAATTTCCTTCAGTTCGTGAACTATTTAACTATTTCATAGTATTCAGAACCCTTTCAAAAATAAAAGGCAATGTTTTATATTCTTTCTTGGTATAATGTATGGACTCATGTTAATACAGCATCATTAACATGATTATCATATGTTAATGCAATTGCTACAAAAAAGCGAGTTCCATGAGTATTTTATCTGCTGTTTTCTAACCACATGGGAAACATAGTCTCAGAACTGGTTAGCAGGTGAGTTATGGGTTGAACAGTGTGCCCTCCCCCCAATAAATTGTATGTTGAAGCCCTAATTTCCAGTACCTCAGCGTGTGACTTTATTTGGAAAGAGGGTCTCCAGAGAAGTAATGAAATCAAGGCCAAGTGAGTAGGATGGACCCTGATCCAACATGGTGGGCGTCCTTAGAAGAAGGCAATATAGACATTGCAGACCCCATCGGTGAGCAAAATGTATCTGCCGCTCCTCACCTGGGATACATTTTATTAGATTTCTGGGGCTGCTGAAACAAAGTACCATCAAAAGGGGTAGGGATTAAACAATAAAACGTATTTTCTCCCACTTCCGAAAGCTAGAAGTGTAAGATTAAGGTGTTGGCAGAGTTGGGTGCTTCTGAGGGCTGTGAGGGGAGCTGTCCGCCTCTCTGTCCTGGCTTCTGGGGCTCGGCTGGCCGCCTTCGCTTTGTTAGTCTGTGCCCGCGTCATCCCAACCTCAGTCTTCATATGACGTTCTTCACTGTGTGTCCGCTCAGGTCCTCTAGTTACAGATGCCAAGAATAATTCACAATTATTACGTGCAAACTTTCCTTTGTTTTTAAGACATATCTATGGGAAAGAAATGAGGGTGGAGAGAGAGAGAGAGAGAGAGAGAGAAGCCAGGTAAGCCTGAGACAGCTGTGTAAGTGTAGGACAGCCATAGATGGAGAAGGTGACGGACATCTAGGCCGCTCGGCAGTCTGAGGAAGACCTGATTTGCCAAAGCCATTGTCGTATCTTTAGGCCAAAGTCGGCGATGACGGGTACAGACTTTCCAGGAACAGACTGGCTTACCGTCCCTGCCGTCTTCCCTTCCCGTCTGGGAGCAGATGTGGGAGGCACGTCCTCAGGTCAAGTGAGGAGATGGATCTCCAGACACAATCAGCAGGGCGCGTCATGAATTCCACTCTCTGACTGCAGAGTCTGTGAGAAATATTCTTCTATGAATGCTCCTCTTGTGGAAAACTGATGTAGAATCAATCTTCGAAAGAAAATTCACCAAATACTCGAGAATGGGAGAAGTCTAGTAATGTAGAGTATCTGACTCTAGGCTGTGGTAATAAATCGATCCTAAGAGGTAGGTGCACTACAAAGTAGAAGCATTTGTTGCTTGAGGCCCTGTAGTGACAAAGACATGGGGGTTGGTGACTGAGTTGCTCTTCTTGGCTCCATGAGAGCCATGAGACATGAAGATAGCAATGACTCTCTCATCTTCAATAAGTGGCTGCCATGTTTGCACTAGGTTGGGGTCACCACCCTGGATAATGGAAGAGGAAAGTGCAGAGCTCTGTGCGGGAGATTGTTGGGGTTGAAGTGGCATGTGTTTGCTTTGCGCACTTTCCACCGGTTAAGGTTCAGCCCTTCTACACTTCCCACATGCAAAGCAGGCTGACTGAAGCTGTGAGCCTGGGAAAAGCAGAACATATCTGGGTGTGCAGCTGGCCATCACTCCCACACCTGCAGATGATCAAATGCCAGTATCGATTGTCAAGTAGAGAGTCCAAGAGAATGACTGAAATTCTCGGTTCATATCCAGCTGTTCAACATTATCCAAGTACAGAAAATAGTCATTAGCGAATGCTTTCAGGATTCAATGTACCTATAATGTATGGATACACTTTACTATGAAGTAAATAAATTAAGCATCTACTAAGGAGATTATTACAATTCTGTCTCATAACTGAATATTTTTCCCCCAGGTTTTGTGAATAAAAAATGCAATTAAGTACTCTAGAAATAGAATTACAGATGGTCCAAATGAAAATGTATGGAGGTGGATAAATCCAACATGTTGAATCAGTCCTATAAATAAATTGCTTTTTGGTTTTGTTTTACAGCCTTTTAGGAGTGAATTTTCAGGCTCATCTCTTTTTGGATAATGATGTGTATGCATTCATAGGCTAATAATAAGAAAGTTACAGGAGGCCAAAGTGATACAAATGATACATTTAAAAATAGCTAAAGGATTAAAAAGTTAGGGATAAATCAGGACTCATTATCTATACTGCTAAATATTAATAATACTTTACAGGACAACAATACTAATCGAAGCTTGGTGATTCTTGAGTTCACAATACACCTTGCTGGCTACTTCTCATTCGCTCCTGTTCCAGCCCTGCTGACAGTATAAGAATTCTGTCCCGGTCAGCAGCCCCGCCCTAACCCTAACCAGTGTAAAATGTGGCCTGGCGAAGGCTGGCGTGGCCCATGTCCTCAGGTGGACCTCACCTGGCATGTCGACAGTGCTGCTCATGGTCTGCACGACCTTGGGACATGTATAAATCTTTAAACTTGCCAAACTGCAGTTTATTTATAAAGGGAGACTGACAAAGCCTGCTCATAATGTTGGCTTATGGAATGAACGGATGATCTGTCCATACTGCTACCAAAAAACTGACATTTGGTTGCTGTGCAGTCTGTTACATATTATTACTATTATTATAATGTATTATATAATTATAATTATATATAATATATAATTATATATTATTTTATATATATACAAATATTATATATATAGTTAGATTTGGTCAAACTTTCAATTCTACTATTCAGTGGTATCCAAAAACATCTCAGTTATGGATGAAATATTTGAACATTTAACAGTATCATCCCTTAAAATGAGAGATTGACCCCTCTGTTAAGGTGAGGAGGAAGCGTGGACTTCACAGTGCTCCTAGGATTTGTCCTCTGGTCCAGCTTTATTTTTGTGAAGCCATTTCCAGAGGCCCGATTGCTCCCGTACACATCTCTTCCTGTTTTACCACTTGATCCAACGTTCAGCGCTGCTTCCTCCCTTTGCGCCCAGCTTGCCTCTTCGCGAGGTTGCCAACCGCTGGAGATACCCAGGCCCAGTCTGGAAACTGCAGTCTGTCAGCAATCTTTCCCTGTGTTGCGTGCTTTGCCCTCAGTGTGTGCTAGTGACATTTCATAAATAGGACTTCCTTTAAAAAATTTTTTTAATGAGACACACTATTTAATAGCAAGTTATTTACATCTGATATAAGTGATATTTTAGCATCATGACCATCAGTTTTTCTGGGATTTCTTCCTGTATTTTGCTTTTCAAAAATCTATACATCTGACTCAGTAGCATTTCATGTACCAGATAAAATACAAACCTAGGATAAGTGATGATAAATCCTTGGATTCTTTTGTTTATCCTGTGTTTCATTGGTTAAAAGGTGAAATTATAATCTAATGTTAATACAATGTTTCATGAAAAGCTTATGTTGGAAAAACTTTAAAAATGACCTGCTATTTTCCTTCTGGGTTTTCTCCCTGCCCCTAAAATTGATATGCATGTTTAAAAATAAGAACATATCTGCCCATTTATGTAGTACGCTTAACATCAGTCCACCTTAAAACTGTTCACATTTAACAAAAAAGAAATGCTGCCCCTACAAATTTTTTTCTGCATCATTATTAATTGTTTTGGTTGACTATATTTTATTTGACTATCATATGCCAGGATAGTATAGTAGGTATTAGTAACTCAGTAAAGACAGAAACTATCCATGTTTTCACAGTGTATACTCTAGTAATCCATGAGCTAAAATAACCACATGTAAGTGGAATATTTTATATCTGTGAAATCACTCATTCTTTCTTCAAGTACTTACTGAGCATCCATCTATACCAGTGGCGGTGGACCTACGGCTCTCTTGCCACAGTGGGCTGTTCGCATCATCAAGAGCTCTAGAAGGTTCCCATCACTGGTCTCTGGCCTAGCTGCACTGTTTCCTACGTTGGTGGAAAATAAGGGTCAACACAAAAGTCAATTACTGTGTTCTGCACTCATCCTAGACAACAGCGGATCTCTTACCTGCACGCAATAGAATTCTGTATGTGCCGAATGTCAGTTGTACAGAAATAGGAAACTGGAGACACAGGAGCAGGGCGAACGCTGGGACAGGTTGTCCCTGGTACACCGTACGGTCCTGCAATCATGTCTGTTCTCATCTCTATTACCACCGTTCTCCTACTTTGTGGGATTTACAGTGAAAGCGTCAGTGTCAGACTGTTTCCAACTCGGTTCATCTCGACCGTTTTGGTTTAGTGGAGCAGCAAGTGCTACGAAGCGAATGTTCTCACAGAGATGCTGGTCACATACCACCCCAGACCTTAGACTTCTAGAAACTGCCTCATCTTCTGGGTTATCCCTTGCGAAGACAGCAAGTGACAAAAGCTCTTTCTAAGAGTGAAGAAAAGAAAAAGTCCCTGATTCTTACGCAATCCTAGATGATGGCTCATTATAATTAATTAAGCGGAGACATCACTATAAACAAAAACTGTTGAGCATTTCAGTGAATCAGGACCTAGGTGCTCTCAAGATAGACCTAGTTTGGATTGCTTTAAAAGGTACAATCAGGGCTGGGGATTTAGCTCTGTGGTAGAGTACTTGCCTAGCAAGTGCATGAAAATTTATAGATTTCAGCTACTTAAGAAACAACCTAAGAGTCTCGGTTTACCTCATTCCATGTTTTTTGTTTTGACAGTACTGGGGATTGAGTCCAGGGCTTTCACACTGGGCTACATTCTCAGCCCTTTACTTTTTATGTTTTGGAAACAGGGTCTCACTAAGTTACTAAGTTTCCCAGGCTGGGCTGAAAATGGTGGCCTCCTGCCTCAGACTCCCAGAGTGCCGGGATTACAGGCACGCTCTCCTCCACCCAGCTCCCTCGACGATGCCCAGATACCTCACTCTGTTTTACTGTTCATTTTCCATAAAATTCACATTGGAGAAAATCAGCCATAGAACGTTTTGGGTATCCATTTATTTTTGATTTGTGGAAATTTCACTCATAGAAAAATAAAATATTTTCAGTAAATGGGAACATTAGTGATATCACGTGTTAAATTCTGGCATAGGGGTACTGTTTATTTTCCAAATCCAGTCTTGAATACATATTAAGAATGTGTATTTTTACAACAGTGCTATGATTATCGTGTGTATACAAATGGTCTTTGATTCAAGAGGACAGCAAGTTAGTGCCAGAGATCCGGGACACAAATGACAACGATCTCCCCACACTCCTTTTCTTATCTGCTCTCATGTACTGTATTTGTGCTGAATTATTCATTTTTGTTAAAGAAACATAATATTAAATGCAGATGATCTTTTCTTTCATTCTTTTTAATTTATAAAGAGTTAGACCTCACTGTAGGTCCAGGATGAAATGACACTACAGTTGGTGATTATCACTGACAGATCTGAGGGCCAGTGACGTCGCGTCTCTGTTAATCATTTCACCTCTTGCACTATGTTCCCACCACCGGAAACTAGCTTTCAACTTGAAGTATGTGAAGGAGGGAGGAAAGGAGCAATTCAGCCTAAGCTCTAAAAAGCAAAACTGTAGGCTCTGCTCAGCAATGAGCAGAGAAATGGTGCTGTTAGTCTCCTCACAGGCTGTGCAGGGGAGCAGCCCTGGCCAGGGTACCGTGACCCCCTCACCTCCAGGCAGTCCGTTCTTCACACCGGGATAAAGTGCTCCTTCTGTCTCTAGGACTTTTTAAAGAGCAATTACGAAAGTAGTATATGCTTCTTTTCGTAATCATTTAGAGAGAAACAAATGGAAGACAACAAAACTCTTTATGAGAGTGACTTAAATTAGCTGTGCTGAGCAGACTTTAGTGATGTTCGGGAAAATAGACAAGGAAAGGGATTAAATTTCCCTTTTCTTTAAATTCGCAGGAAAAAACTCCTATGTTCATGAAATGTTCCTTGACATTAATCTCAAGTAAAGAGCTCTTCCCTGGGCTGTTCCTTTTTAGGTGCTAAGTGAATTAAGAAATAGAAAACAAATAAACATGTGAATACATACATTACACAGGTATAAACATATAGTACACATATACACACGAACACACTCTCATCTGTGTCTGGCTTCATCCTCGTTTTCTTTGTATTCCATTGCTGCAAATCATAGCAGCAGCAGCAACATAGACAGTCATTAATTCTTCTAGCACATTCGCTTGCTGAAGAGAAGTTGTTCTCTGTGGTGTATTTCCTAATCATTTCTCCCTATTATGTTTAGATGACTCAACCACAGACACTTGGAGGATCTTCCTTTCAAAGGTGGTTCTTAGGCTGGCATGTCAGTGTATAATGATGTTCAAAACACTCAGTCTACATTTTCTTTTATGCAATTTTATCCTGCTGTTTCTAGTTGTGCCTTATTCCTAGTACCATAAACTGAGTTTTCCCCTGATCAGTGCCTTCATATCTATTGAAAGGCTGTAATTATAAGATCAAGCTAATTTGTTGTTATTTTGTTATGTCGATTGCATTGTTTCATTTTAAAGCACCTTCCTAGCCTCTTGATTGTGCTTTCTGGTTTAGATAAACTATTCACTATCTACAAACTATTGTTTTTTAAATACTCTATTCATGTTGCTTCTTAAAAATCAGCTGTATTTTGGAAATCTTTTGGGTCTTGAACTTCAGGAAGCCATGTATATTTCAGTGGTTGTGGTTTGTTAGGAGATAGGAGTTAAATTTTACTTAGATGTTTATTCCTCACTATAGCAAGTGTATGAACTAGGTACATAAGGCGAGAATTACTGAATTAAATAAAAAAATTTCCCTTGCATATTGAAGCTCTACAGAAAACAGCATTTGTAGTCAGAATTTTATGGATCAAATCCACACATTCCTGAAAAACTCTCCCTTTGGTTAAACCCATTTAGATTGTTTCTCATGTTAGATGCTCTTTCACTGTTTGCTATATTGCCTAATACCCGAGTACAGTCATTTCTATTTACGGTCACTGTTACGGCTTAGGTCTAAAATGTCCCCCCAAAATCTCGAGCGTTTGGAGAGTGATTGGATCATGGGGCTCTGGGTATGAGCTGAGTGGCTGAATGTGCTGTGTGGAGGGCCTGGCTGGGCCTGGGGTCCTGGGGTTGTGACACGGAAGGGTGTATTCTTGTCCCCAGTTGATTCTTCCTTTCTTCCTCTGCTTCCTGGTTGCCATGGGGTGAGCAGGTGTCCTCTGATAGGCCTTTCGACTATGCCACTTCTGTCTTGGAGCCAGTCAACTGTCAACCGAACCCACCGGAAACTGTGAACCAAACAAACCTCTTCTTTAAGTTGTGAGCGTTGGGTATTGTGCCCCAAGGATAGCAAAGTAACTAATACAGTCACCATCTCAGCAATTATTTTTTACAACACTGCCCATTGCAAGGCCCTCATATAGTCTTGAGCATTGTAGTTAAGAATGAAAAGGAAAAGTATTATTGTGGGCCCGTCAAAATTTAAAGGGACTTCCTGGGACACAGAAATAGAAAGAGAAAAACAGTCTTATAGGTGAACTTTCTTTTTTCAACTTTCAAGTGGAGACGTTTTTTGGGATTATATATTTACTTGAACCAAATGCTACACTCATATTCCATGTTAAGAGAAATGAGATGATAATTCTAAGAAAACAACTCCATTTACAATTGAAAGCATTACTCCCACCTCTGAGTTACCTAAAGGTGTAACAGAAACATGTTGTACTAGAACTTACTTGTAGCTTTTGGGGGAATTTTTCAACTTCTGGATGATTTGAACTTGTGGCATGTGTCTGAGCATATTACAAGTCCTTCATGGATATTATTACTAAACCCATCTCAGTACTAAACAGTGAAGTTTCTATTACAATTTTATCGTTTAATACGGGTGAGGCAAAACATAAACCTCCACCTATAGTGATTAGTAAATTAAGCCAGTTTTCGCCCCATTGGCATGCAGTAGTGTTTGAATATCGAGTATTGCTATTGTAGAGGATGCAAACTCATCCCGTATTGCAGCCAGGCTTCTTTCTCTCTTGGCTGTAGGGGTTGAGTGTCTATGAACCAAATCATAAGGATTTGGTTTATTTCAGCTCGCAGTTTATAGAGGTTTCAGTTCATAGTTGGCTGGCCCTAAGGCAGGTTGGCATGGCTGAGGGATGTCACAGAGAAGAAACTGTTCATGGAAGGCAGAAGGCAGCAAGGTACAAGTGACAAGCACTGACCCTCTTTCTGTCCTGTATATCTTGTCCAGGCTACCTGTCCTTAGACCAAGTAGCACTCACACTGAGGGTGGATCATCCTTAATCCTACCCAGAACTATGCTAGACTGATCAATGGACTAATTTAATAATCACACACTCTCGATCTCAGCGTCACACACACCAGATCCAGCCACATCTGAAAAGGCCCACCTATGACTGCATGATGCTTTGAGGGGACATCTAGACACAAACCATAACAGAGATATAAAAGTTAAAGAAAATTCCTCAAGCTAAATTAATAGGAAATACAGAAAAGTTCTACAGAAAACCTGATAATTAGGATTTACAAATTCGTTGTGATTTTCCCATAGATTTCCTGCTCTCTGATGCTGTCTTTAGTTTTAGTTACTTTGCTCTCATCTCAGGCTGGGAGGGTGGTCCTCGGAAAGGTGTGTTGTTCAGCCTCCTGTGAGTGCTGACTTCCAGGGACAGACCGGAAGTGGATGGGTAGAGTGGAGAAGAAAGCGGGCCGCTCTTCCCTTCTCTCTGCTTTGAGTGGGGTCTGCAGAGCTAGGTGTTCTCTTCTGTGCTCCAGCTCTGCCTGCCTTTGCCACTATCTACCTCGGGTAGCACTGTCCACCTGCCTTTCCATTCGGTGACCTACCTATGATAGCTGATTTCTGGCTTGCTTCACAGCCCCCTTTAATGTCTCTGTTCTTTTCAGTTATGCAGTCGAGTTTCTATTAAAAAAAAAACCCTCCATCTGATTTAAATATATAGGATGGTATTATCATACCTAGATGACCAAGAGTGTCTCAAGTATGCTGCTGTTCTTTTGCAACAAAACATCTGTGGCAGATACAAACTGTCTTTGTGCCATTTGGGGGAAAATTCCTAAAATTATCCACATATCATAGCAAAGAAACATGGACTTAACGAGGCTGTGTATCTTCTTTATGAACACATATGCTTGTGGTCTCAACGTGTCCCTGAACATTTCATGAATTGTAAACCTAATTCCCAATTTCATATATTGCTTTTGGGGATAATTAAGATTAGATGGGGTAAGGAGGGTGGGACCCCCAAGATGGCCACAGAGGCTGTACAAGAAGGTGTAGAGAACTGAGCTTCTATGCTGACTCCGTCTTGCTTGGTGCTACCATCTTCCTATTGGGATGCAAGAAAGCCCTCATCAGAGGAGGAGCAGGGCAGATGCCAGGACCATGGTCTTGGACTTCTCGACCTCTAGAATTGTGAGTCAGGTAAACTTTATGTATTTCCTGGTATCAGGTATTTTGTTATAGCAACAGAAAACAGACTGACACCAATATCTAATACATAGCGCACATGAGGACAGTAGCCTCTGACATCTGACTACCTGGACTAGAATTCTGCAGCTGTTATTACACAGTCAAAGTACTTAGCCAACCTGTGCTTACTTTTCTCATCTATAGCATACAGATTTGGCAGACTCTACTTCAAAAGAGCGACATGACGATTACATAAATTAATAAATGTTTAGTTTCACATGCATAGCATATGCTCAATAAAAGCTATTATTATTAGCTATGTGGCTTTAGTATTATGCTTAACTACTGTGAAAACAACTCATACTGATTGTTTCTTGGATATATAACCCAGTGTCTGTTTGGAAAAGCAAGATTTGCAAATGTATGACATGACATAATTTTAAACAATATTTTTAATTTTATTAAAAATCTGATCCTCTACTCCTGATTATCAGATGAGTTTGGAAAAGAAAGATTGATTTCTTTTGTAGGACAGTCAAGAATACCACAATGGCCTAAGGCACCAAATTACTGCACACCATCGTTCTGCAATTAAAATGGCCAGAGCTGATCTGCTCTTTATTAAACATTAATCTTTGGCTTCCTCTGAATGCACCAGTGAGTTCAAGGTCTGGATATGTATGACTCATGCAAGCTCTGTGCCATTACACTGTTTTATAGAGGAAAAGTATTCTTCATCTCACTGAGGCTGACACGAGATTCTTTTTATAATTTAAAAATTGGCAGCTCAAAGTATATTTGGATGAAAGATGCTAGCTTTTGTAAAGATGATCTAGATGGTAGAAACGTTGCTTCCACCACTGAAGTAACTGTATGGAAGGTACTGAGGTAGTCTGTAAATGCCATGGGTGTATATTAATATTTTATGTACAATATTATTAGCATGTTTTGTTTTTCCCTTGGTGAGGACGTGATGAAGCCAGCAGAGCTTTTCATCAGAATGTCTCAGACTCACATCTTGGGGACTCAAGGCTGCTGCTCAAGGGCTGTGGGAGCAACTATCTGCAGGCCTCGCTGTGGTCTGTGGGGCTGTGCCATGAATTTCAGGAAAGCCTGACTAATAATTATTCTTTAAAAGTTACTGTTTGTAAAATCGTTATGAGTTAGGACTGTGCTAAACCTTACAGATCATTTTACACACATACAACACGAATTACAAAATAGGCCATTTTACTATAATTACCATTTTACAAAAGAAAAAGGCGACCATTCTCCAAGTGACTAAAAGCTTGTAGTTAGCACGGCAAAAATGGGATCAAGCCTATCACCGAATCCTAGACAGCTGGTCACTACACTGTGTTGTCTCCGTCTGACTTATCTTAACTTTATTTATTTATTGAATATTTATTTAAGCGGTAGAAACTTCAGCACTGAAGTTAATATTCAGTCAGAAATATCCCTCACTAAAACTGGTTCCTGTCTGTCCTGAAGACTAGCTACTGAAAATTTCATTTATTTAGAATAAAATAATCTTATGTATTAGTTTTTGTGCTGGGGGCTTCTGTATGAAAGCATTTTCAAACTTGGGAAAACGTTTTAAATTTTCTAAGATGTTGCGATATGACAGAATCTAATGTTTTTAAGCACAGACGACACTATAATTTTCTCCACATGCGTGAATTACAGGTATAAAAGATGTAGACAGAATTGAAATCAAAGGATCATCTGGGTAGAAAAGCTTGTGGCAAGCAAAACTTCAGCTCAAGTAAATGAACGGCTGATCCAGCTGCCTTTCTTTGAAGTTTTGATCTAAGGAATACAGCAAAAAAGGCCACCAAGGGGAAAAAATACTACCTTCTATGCGAGCAAAACTAAGTCCGAATTAGGTAATTTCTGTTTTCTAAATACCCCAAAGTAGCAAATGTAAGGATGGAAGTACAGCTAAAGAATGGAATTACTTCTAGGTGCTTAAATGAGAATAGAGGAAAATCCATTTTAAAAATAGGCTGGTATCAAACACGATGTCCCTCGATTCACACATGACACCAATCTGATCTGAAGCTGTGATCATTAGTGCACCCCAGAGTGAATTCATTTGACATTTCCTTCAGAAATATAGAGACATGTTTGGAATTATTTAGAAGTAGCCTCCTTAAAAAACCATGGGTCTGTCCTGCCTGTGTGAAGAATGCTAATCATGCACATTTGGGGAAATTTACTAACATGATACATGTAAATGGGATTCAGCTTACTGAACTATGTGAACACTTGAGACACACAAAAACTTATAAACCATCTGGGGCTTGGTTAACTTGGACAAAAAGCAAAGGAAAGCTATTTGTATATATTCCTTTTCTTTGTCAGATCTTTACTGAGCAATATGATTGATAATATGGGCGTTGCTTAAAACCTAGAATTTTGCAGAATAAATAGGTTTTCCAGAAATATGAAGGCAAACTGGAATTTTAGGCCGAGGTAGGAGCAGGAAAAGAGAGTGAAGAAGTAATTAAGGGTCCAGAGATTTCCTGAGTCATCTACACTAGACTCACCTGGAGTGTGCTGAAAAGTCATATCCCATGTGAATCTCAACCAGTGACAGCAGGAGGAGAAGATTTGAATTGGTAATAGGAATACTCAGCCTGTGTTTTTAGAAACATTAAGAAGTAAGAACTATTGCTATAAATGATGGAAGTATATGGACTCAAGCATCAGGATTTTACAATCTGTTTTACGTTTATGAAGGATACGCTGGCCCAGAGAGAATAAAAGGAAAGAAAATGATAGAAAGTCATTTCCAAGACAGACGCTCTGGTGCGTACCCCCTTTCTTCAGCCAGTCTCCCTCAGTGCAGCTCTTGTTGCCAAACTCTCTCCTCAAGGCTACCACACATTTAGCTTACCAAAGTGTTAATTCTCGACCTGCATCTCAGCAGCATCTTAAAAACCGACCATCCATCTAAGACGTTGACTTGTTTTGGCCCCAAAGAAATGACTTTGGATTCCTCCTCCATCTCTCGTTCTGCTACTTTTCTGGATTCTCCAGAATCTGGATTTCTTTTCTCCTTATATATTTACTCCTTTAAATAGTAGCTTTAAATTAGCACCCATACGATGAGGTTTCTCCATATCAATCTAAACACCATCTTTTTCTCTTTACACTAATATGTTCAATTACTCACAATTTCCACTTTGATGTCTAGTCAGAATCTCAAATGTTTTAAGTTTAAAAGAGGGCTCCCCTAACCTCAACTTGCTCTTCCTCTAGTCCTTGGGAAAGGGCACCCACACTTTATCAGGTCACATACATAGTGATCATTTTTATTCACTTTGATTCTTGCACATTTTATGGTTGATCTATTTGGAAGCCCTGTGGAACTTCCCTTAAACTACATCCTGAATTAGAAAACTTCTTACTCACTTCATGACTACCAAACTAGTTCAAGTTACCAGCATCATCTCTCACCTACACAATAGTAGTAGTCTTCCAGCTGATCTCCTGTCTTTACTTTCACCTTTATGCTAAACTTTCCATAGTTACTTTGACTGATCTTTAAGAACATAAAGCAGAAAAGGCTGCCGTCCTTGAAATCCTGCAAAGTCTACTATATTTAATATAAAACCCAAACTCCTTACCGAAAACACGGGGTCCCATCTCTCTCTTAGCGGTGTCTCCCGTGCTGAGACTTTCCTTATGCTGCTTCAACTGCACGGCCTTCTCGCTGCTCCACACTCTTTGCTTTTCTCTAGACACCGACATTTACAGTTACCTCTAGCTGATGTGCTCTTCAGCAAAGATCAGCATGTCTTTCTGTCTCATCTTATTTTGATCTCTGCTCAGATAAAATTGACTTTGTCCCTTCATGACCACTTTAACAGTTCTGTCTTCCATGGTGCTCTATATTCTTCTACCATGCTTTATTTTTATTTATTGCATTATTAGCATTTAGCATTGTATCATATAGGTGTTTGCATGCTCATGTTAGCTCCTTTCATATAAAAAGAAAAGCACCAGAGGAGTAAGTACTCTTCTTGTTCACTTTTTTTTAATCCCTTGTGACTGGATCTGCTGAGTATATACAAGATAGACAAAGAATATTTGTTAACTAAATGGATCTTTTGTAGGTGTGTAAAATGTTGAAATCTTAACGATGGCGTAGTGAATAAGGGTGATGAGAAAAGAATGATTTTGTGAAATGAAAAGTCAGTTTTACTATTATTATGTCATATTATAGTTTATGGTGAAAAACGAAGCACTCGAAAACATGAGAAATGCCAGCACATCTGTTACAGGGACGATAACAAAAAGAGTAAGATGACGATCTAGCCAACAAAGTGGGGTATCAGCAGCAGATCTGGGTTTAGAGGACTCTTGAAAGTGTTCACGGAGGGAAACAGGAGATGAAGGAACAAAATGAGCAGAGAGGGCTCAACAGACATTTTGGGCTTAGGGATTGATATTAAAAATCATGGAGATTTGGGGAAACCAGAGATGAGAGGAAACCGTAAGGTGAGAATTAAAGGTAGAAAACAGTCACATGTCAGGCTATTTCTACCCTTGAAGGCTGTATATAAATTGATGGGAATCAGTCTTAAATAAGGATTGGGGGACACTGAAGAGTTCGAAGCACAGAAGGAATCCATAGGGGACGTAGGCTTTTTCCCACTAAAAAACTGAATAGATTTGAAGAGTCCTAAATAGTTTGGGCAGAATCCCAGCTCCAGTCATGGTTGCTGAAATGGGACAATGTCCCGTTCTGTTCCCTGGCAAACAAGGCAAGGAAATGTAGGTTGAATTCAGTAAATTGGGGCCTTCTATCAGAGACTTTGATTACCAAGGAACAGAGAATATTCCTGGTGTAGTGGACAATCAAGAATCTATGGCTCTGGTGGAGAATTTCTGTGTACCGCAGCAGCGCTATGGAATAATGGGGTGCTGATAAGCAGCACAGTGGTGGAGTATTCTCAAGGCTTGGACTGTAAAAGGATTTTCAAGGTTTTTATATTTTTGGGTGTAAAACTGGATGTTGTAGTTCTCAGAAGTCAGGCACTCACACACAGATACACACTGGGAAAGAATTAGGAATGGAAATCTATGATGTCTAAAGATTAAAGTTTCGTGAAGGTTTAAGCTTTTGTTTGGGTTGTTAATTTTGTGTGCATGATAATTAATTTTACAAGCACTTATAGGATAAATAAATAAATAAATAAATTTGATGCGGGCAAAATAAAGAGAGTGGATGGGAAAGAGAAAAAATTGAGATGTATTATATACATGCACTAATTCTCCACAATGAATGTAATCATTATGTACTGCAAACATGTACTAACAAAGGTAAATAAATAAAATAAAGTTTTGTAAAACTTTCTGATAGAAAAGGTGTTTTTAAATGGTATCCTGGTGATTTCAACAATTGAACCTCCAAAATTTGAGAATGAAGTTTTATTCTACCTATGGTAGTAGATTCATATTTGATAAATGTCTGACAGATTAGATGAGTATAGGGATCTAACATAAAATTTTGATTTTATAAATTGATCAGAACATTTGGAATATTGTCATATTTATATTTTTGTTATATAGAAATGAAACTTGATTTGCTCCCTCAGGAAGATGAAAAATTCATCTCTTGAAAAGAATTAATTTAGCCAGTTATTCTGTAGTCCAGTTGTTCACAAACAATTCTCAGAAAATGTAATAAATGCTTAACTATGTTCCCTGGTAGGACTAGGCCCATTAATAATAATTTAAGGATTAAGGAATTTCCAAGGGATCACTGTGTATAACAAAATTCAACTACCCTTGTCACAGAATTAAATAAAAGTGTTGAAATTTTCTGAGTAATGTTGGGCTCTCATCAATTGCTGTACTGTAGTGCACAGTACTCTCATTAAAAATTTGTATATTAATTTTAATTAGTCCTGTTTTGTGTTTAGGTCAGTTCTAAATAATAACTAATTTTAGTAGCCTGGATTTAATTTTGAAATTTACTCTATTTTAAATATCATAGATGAGCTCATTAGCCTAAAAACATTCCAGTTAGCTGTATACTGACCTTCATCCAATATTTTGGACATATTCTACATCTACTGGACTGAAAAATGTTATTGTAGTGAGTATCAGTGAAAAGTTATTATTTGGCAGGAATAGAGTTGCTGATGTTATCAGTATCACAGGAACTCTGTGAAAGCATAACATCATGTATTTGAACATTCTATGTGTTAATTGCAGCTAAATCATTTTGGGTAGTACATAGCAAGCTGAAAAGAGACCAGTTCATTTAAAGAGACTAATAACATTTAGAAATAAAATTCTAGAGGTAAAGAAAACTGAAATTATAATTCACTTGTTGAAACCAATGATGTAGTATTGTTATACAACAGGGAGATTTGGGGCAACAGTTTTCTTTTGTATAAACTGACTGTGTTCATGATTTAGCAAAAGCAGTTGCTTTGCAATTGAATCTGATGAGAGCTATTATTTGAACTTTAAGCACTGTGATCTTAGGATTTTACCTAATAGCACATATGAATCACTCAGGGCTGCGGCAAAACATGTACACTGTGCTTGATAATGATTCTCTTCGCATTAAAGAAATACTCTTCAAGGCAAACTTTTTGAAAGGGTCCGACCGTGACCTTAAGAAATGACAGGATTTTTCCTAAAATACAGGAAATGGGGAAAATCCAACACTTGTAAAGAAAATCATTAACCAAATGGCTGCTGTAGCTTATAGCAGTAAGACTCGTTAGGCCCTGGCGAACTGAGCTGAAAGTTTGATAGTGGAACATGTTACACATAATTAAATATGGATCCTTCCTAATCAATAGTGAGGACATAATTACTTTTCTCGAGGTTAGTTAGGCAGGGTAGTTTGAGGGGACAAAGCCAGAGTGAAGGGAATCAAGAAGACAAACTAGAGAATCATGCATTTTGGAGCTGAGGAGGGTATTAGGAGTTTTGGCACACTTGAAAAACCAGACTGCAGATTTATCAGTGGTCTCAATAGGGAGTGATTAGACAAGGTCAAGGAGGCCTAAGAGAATCGATGAATGCATTTAACAATGCCTCTCTGCTCCACCAATTTGCTTAAAAATGACTGCCTGGTTTTCATGTCTTTGAACAGAAACATCTTACATGAACACCTCCTTACACTATTGTCTGAATCTGAGTTTTTAAGAATATTATAATTTCCCGATGAAAATCCCTGATGATAAATTAAAGGACATTTCCCACAGGGATGCACTGAAATCGTTCAGGCACTGACTGTAATTCATGAAGAAGAGACGCACTTACTTCCATATGTATAGGTGTCTGTAACTGTGTCCTCCTCAAAACTGAGCCATGTGAGGGAGGAAAAGCGAGAAGGCGAGATGGAACAGCTCAATTCCAGGAAGCAGGTGGGCTGCTAAGCATCCTTAGAAATGTTGCTAAACAATCATATCTCATGTATGTCCCTCCCTCTGGCCATCCATTCCAAAATACTGTATCTACTGAGTACTTTCTAGAAGCCAAACATTAAATAGAGTAGATAAAGAACTAATTTTAAACATATGACTAATAATGAGGGCGATAAGGCCAATTATGAGAGTCGGCCAAGGGTCATCTGAGGACCTGGAAGGCTCCATATTAAAAAAAATAAAAAGAAAAAGAAAAAGAACAGAGAAAAGATGACTTGAGCTCTTAGCTGCTTGAGACTATAAGACAGTCTGCGTATCTGATGTTTGAGAGAACAAAGTATGAAAGAGTTTTGAACTTATTTCAAGAGCAAATAATGTGAATTCATGCTTATGGAAAGATAATATTTTTCTTAAGCGTTTCTCCCCAAACATACTTGATGGGATTTCTTATTTCAGAGATATTTTTCCCAGAAAATTTATAGCACTCTAAACTCAGTTTAACACTGTAATAAATAAATCCCTTAAAGCATTGGCTTTTCTTCATTTTATTTCCAAAACTTTAATTTGTTCCCGTAAGAGACATGGAAAATAATTAACCGTTTTTTATAAAGATGAATATAACAATTTAGTGAGTATTATGAAGTAGCCAAAGTTTGATCTGAGATAATACATGAAAATAATTTAAAATTGAAGCCTCAGAAGGGAAAGTGTCTCTTTTATTATTCATGTTAATTCAACATAAGAATAAAAAATTGGTAAATATCCTAGAGGCCTTAAGAAGACCCGCATATGCCAGACGTTAAGAGCTAAACTTCAAGAAAAAATCGGGGGTTGTAGCAGTCAGGGTTCTCTAAAGAAAGAGAAGAAACAGGGTACAGATACAAAGACAGGGATTAATTTGTAGGCATTTTTCATTTTTGCTGATTTCATCAGCTCTTAAATATGGCTTCCCTGAAGTCTTTTCAATTACGTCATCCAAGCGCAAATCTATGTCTTGTGAGATGCTGAGACGTGCATAGGCCTGTGGCTCACACGTTTATACACCTTGGTCTTACTCATGACTCATACAGAGGTAGCTGTCTATAAGGTGGCTGTGACATTGTAATTAATTGTGGCATTACAAGAAATCGTATTTGGTTTTTGTACCCAGTCCTGGCAGAGCTTCTAAAGCCCTAAATTCCTTAGCAGTCATGGGGTCCGGTGCTTCTTTTGTTCTCGTATTTGGTTGCCCGCCGGGTTCCTGACTAGGAGCTTGTAATCCACTGGGCTTTCGCACTATCCCCCGGATTTCTCCTCCGGGGGATTTCTCCTAACCCCCAGAATTTCTCCTAATCTGCTGGGATTTCTCCCAGTGCCCTGGGATTTCTCCTAATCCCCCGGGGTTTCTCAGGTGACAGAAGCTTCTTGTATTCTAAGGAGATTTAACATTCAGTCCCCGCAGGGGCGATTGCTCAGAAGTTCAAGCTCTGTGAGATCTCTAACTTTCAACTCACTCCCCACCTTCTGGGAAGAGGAAACGTGCGGAAATTGCAGGGATGCTCAGGGCTCCAACTCCTGAACACGCGAGTGCAGGAGGCAGGCGACTAGAGAGGTCACGGAAGCGCCCTGTCCCTTCCCATACAGCTGTGCCGTGCAGCTCTGCTATCTCCTTGTGTGGATCATCTACGTATTTTGGAATATGCTTTTTAATAAATGGCACATTGTAAATAAGGGGTTTTCCTAGCTGCTGTGAGCCGCTCTAGCAAGTTAATTGTGCCTGAGGAGGTGAATGTGGTCAATGGGTCCGAAGCACGGGGAGCAGCATGGGACTTGTGACTGACCTCCGAGGTGGGGGCGCACTTGGGGGCCTGAGCCCTTAGCCGGTGAGCTCTGACGCTGTCCCCAGGAGCCTGGAAGAAGTGAACCGAGTCGGGGCGCGTGGACGGTGTGCTCTGGGGAACTCGTCATTGGTGAGGAGAAAGCCCTGCATATTTTGGTGACCAGAGACGTTCTGTGCTGTTTTGTGAGCTTGGAGAAACAGCTTGGTTTTTCTTATCCTTCATAATAGTCAGTGAATATGTGTTGAGTGATAGCTATAATAGATGACAACTATTACTTGTGGAACTAGAGCTATTTGCCAGAAACTGCACTAAGCATTTCACATTGAGTTTTCTTTAGTCCTCATACTAACTGCAAAGGGATTTTACAGATAAGAAAATAGAGAGTGGAAGAGGCCACAGGGGTGAGGTGGAGATACTGGAAAGTAGTGGCACAGATATTTGTGCCTAGATCTGCCTGTAACAGTGATCCACCACACACAATACATAAGAAAGCATTTGTTTCCTTACTATTGATTTTTGAGGTAGATAATTTAAATAAAAATGTCTTCTGTGTTTCCCACTCAACATTTATGTAGGAAACTCTGATTTTATTCTTTCCTGACACTTTTAGACCTCCTTTTATGCAGTTTGCCACACATCATGCTATATGGGCGAGCCAGAAGATTTGACAGACTGTCCCCAGTTAGCACTTCTACCTCTCTGAGCCCGAATGGACAGTGTTCGGGTCCACTTCACTAGTGTACTTACAAGGAGAATTTTTTGTACTGGAAGAAGTGTGTTGTGTCTATAAGAAATTGTGATCTCATAGAGCTTTTAACTATTGCTATGAAGAATGTAAAAAATTAATAAGATTTTTAACACTTGGGAA
The DNA here is from genome assembly GCA_004026905.1 of Hystrix cristata. Classification (NCBI taxonomy): domain Eukaryota; kingdom Metazoa; phylum Chordata; class Mammalia; order Rodentia; family Hystricidae; genus Hystrix; species Hystrix cristata. The sequence goes on along the minus strand of PVJO010011623.1, from coordinate 18,201 downwards.
TGTTGGTTCCCCACTCTCTTTCTCTAAAGTATCTGACCAAGAATTAAGATTTTTTTTTCTGGTTTAAAGTGGAAAATCTAGTGTCATTCCTCCAAAATATTTCTAGGCCCCTCCTGGTGAACGCTACCTTTGTTTCTACTACAGTGGTAATTGCTAAGTGAGCAGAGTCTTGGAAGCAGCTACAGGACAGCTTCCAAGAATAGATGATCATTAAGAGAAGCGCAACACAAACATGCTCTTCCTCAAACCCCATCTCATCACTCTCTGAGAAACAGAACCGTGTGCGTCCCAACGCCGGACCAACGAGGCTCAAGAAAGAGACTGACAAAATGCTCATTGTTTTCAGAGGACGTGGATGTACATATTCTCCAAAAGTGGCCAATTGATTTATGTTCTTGTGGACAGGAATGTCATGTGTACAAAAGCTGCAAAACCAGCCAGTTTTGTGCAGAGTTGCCTACAGCCAGCAAGCCTGTCTGATCCGAGGACCTGTTCGGTGAGTGGCTATCCGTGCTTCACTCCATTGTGGTCTATCTAATTCTACTTTTCCCTCCTCCCCATTTATATATACTTGCCACTCTTTTTTTTTAAACAAAGAAGCTGCATTTTCGTTGCTCTTTCTTTGTTCTCTGTATCGTCCTTGAGAAAAACTAGTGCATGCAGCAGCATGTCCCAAAAATGCCTCTTCGTGTTCCCAAGACTCCTGCCTACTCAAGGGGACATCGCAGGTGGACAGTGCCTGGAATGTCCATGTAAGAATTAACTGAGATGCTGGAGTCATCAAGCTAAAGCTGGTTCCTGCCTGTACGCTACATCAGCTGTCCCCGGAATGCTGGTCATACAGTGGCGCGGAGTGCTGACGACGGCATTGCGGTCCTTCATAGAAGCCCTCCTCACAGCAACGGGGTGGGGCGCAGGGCGCTGTGGAGGGCTCCAGCCAGGCGACCTTGGACCCCAATTCCCTGCCTTACTCGCCGCCCCTAGACTTCTGGAGATCAGCTAGTCTTGTCCACTTCCACTGCACACGCCCACATTCCCTTCTGGAAACCGGCCTGTCCAGCCTGCTGCCCCCGAACTCCTTCTCTCTGTAAGTCTCGATTAACCCTATCTTTTCCCAGTCACATTTTAATAGACTTCGCCTCTCTCACAAGCCATCTGCAGCTCTGCTTTTGGTCTCTTCACAACATACCCTGCACTGCCCCAGCGCCCCCGGGCTGTGCATGAAGCACCCTTTAGCGAAACTTGGAGATGAGTTCATCTCTTTCTCTCTCTCTTTCTCTGTCAATGTACTGCACTGTGATTCTATTAACAGGACAAAAGAATTTAGCATATTCATACCACTGCACATACAGATAAAATAGTTTGTCCGATGACAGAGAGCAACTCAAATATGAAATCAAGGAGATCCCAGAAACCAAGGAAGTAGTCAATAAACAAAGTGGTGACGTGGGGAATGTACATGGGAGACACAGTGAAAGAGTTCCGAATGTTCAAAGCTAGCACAATTCAAGGAACAAAACAAACATGGTATTATTATTATTCTAGGAAATACATATAAAACAAATATAGAGAGTTACATAAGTGATTGAATAAATTAATAAATAAGTAGGAAAAGGAGAAAACTGTCTTGTACAGAATTCCAAATAATTTATGCACATTATTTACTTCTCTGCAAGAAATGCAAATTGATTCCCCTCATGGCTACAGTGTGGGTTATGCTTGGCTTGTTTCCAAAAACGACAGCACAAAAGTAGTTTGTAAACAAAGAATGGCTTTAATGGAGTTGGCTGGTAAATACCATCTTGACCAGATGATCAAGTTGGCACCAGGAGTGATCAGTTGCATATTCTTGATATGAAATGATATGATATGAAAGACATTTCAGCTTCATAGTCTTCTTTTAAAACATCTATAACCCCTGTCAAAAAGTGAAAAAGAAAATGAGAAAAACTGAATTTGAGAACACTCTATAAAATATTTGACTAGTACTATTCAGAACTGTCTGCAGCAAGACGAGCAAGAAAAATATGGCAGCTGGTCAGACCCCAGAGGATGTGCAGAGACTAAACATAATGTGTCGTGAATGTGGTCCTGGAATAAGAAGAAGTCGTGAGAAAGAACACTGGTGAATGCCACATACGGCGTAGCGTTTATGCAATTATGATACACCAGTGTTGGCCCCTCAGTTGAGATAAATGGACCATAGTAGTGTAAGTTAACAATAAGGATGATTGGTGAAGAGCTATGTAAGAGCTATCTGTACCTATCATTATATCTTTTTGTAAAGGCAAAACTACTCCAGAATTAAAAGTTATAAGAAAAATTTGGGGAAAAATCAATGTGAATACTAGCGATATTTAGCTTCCAAACAAATTTTTTATATAAAACAGGTGTAGTTTTGTTTGGTTAGTTTTTTAGTGTATCACCGAATATACTGTGCAAGTGTCCACTGTTAGGCACATTCTAGCACCAGGCATAATTGTTTATAGCACGGACTGGGTGAAGCAGAACTCAGCACACTGCATTATGTAGAGGAAATTCTCAACAAATATTTATCAATTGATTGAATAGGATTGCAAATTATTTTTCCCATGGCTTAGGGTACTTATTACTTTGTTCTAGTTTCTTATGTATTAAGAAGATAGGCATAAGTGAGAGGCTTTTAAAATATGGAAATATTAATCCCCGAGAGCCACACTAGTAGGAATCAATAAATAATGTAGTAGATTACTCCCCTGGCGAAGTAACTCATCCTGTGAAATGGTCTCTCCGTTTATGCTGGAGGAGATTTAAGAAAGGGCCACCTAATCAAGGTTATTGGGGAGTATGGTCAAAGGAATATAACAGGAATGGAATTGATGTGAAAGAAAAATAGGCGGATCGATGACGTTAACATTCCTGAAGATAACAGCCATAGTGTGAAGAAAAGGGACTCTGAGAAGAGCAATTTGTCAGTGTTTCCCCAGCAGTCTCCATGGCTGCCTCAGGCTGTCGTAGCTTGATGTCATTAACTATTAGGTTCTTTCGACTACCTAACTCTCCTTGCTCTGATTAATCTTATTTCCCACGTAGTTGTGTGTGTGTGTGTGTGTGTGTGTGTGTGTGTGTGTGTGTGTAAAGAGCTAACTCTTGGGTCCCTTTGCTATTTGTAGTTCTCATGGTACATTTGTAAATTTGCATTCTAGTTTACATTCTAGTTTACTCATAATTTCTTGGGTGTTTGCTTAGCCCGTTTTTTTTTATTTGCAAAATATATGTAATATTATTACCCACCTCATACAGTAGTTTTGAAATTAAAATTAGTGATACAATATGTATTTGTACTTAGTAGAATTTCTAACATAGTGTCCATTAATTTTGAGAAGTCTTTTTAAAATTTTTTTTATTTAATTTTTTTTTTTTTTTTTTTTCCAAGAACATGCATTGGTACGTTGTATACATGATGATCACATTCATCATGGTTGTTCGGACCCTGCACATGATGTATCTTGGATTCTCCCTTCCCCACCCCTCCCTTCTGTTCCCCCACCCTTCCCTACTTGAGAATTGTCTTTGATATTACTTTTAATTATAATTGCTTGATTATTGCTGTTGTTGTTGCAATAAAATCACTTTGCATTTCCATCCTGAATTTGAGCCATTCTGACAAAACTGGACTTCTTCACCTGAAAATTAAAAGATTAGATTCTGAACCACTCATCCTCTGATGAAGCCCAACTTTGCCCGACCCGCCTAAGTAGCCAAGTGGCTTCTTCCTCTTCCTCTGCCTTCTGCTTTCTCTTTTGGTCTAGAGCACTCGAGGGCCATCCGTTCTTAAGCACTCGTGACAGCCAGTAACAGGTAGATCACTTAACTCATCACCGAAATGAGACAGCTCTAGGCTGGAACATAAAAGTTATTTAACCAGCAGGTTTAGCAGCTGTGATAAATGATGTGTGTGATTTAAATTTGAGTAGAATTGTGTCTAATTGAAAACTTGGCCACTACATGGAACTTGGGCTGCAAAGATCAGGGATACATTGAAAGACTGCCAGGGGGCCGAGAATGAGAAAGAGCCACAGAATGTTTCATGCCACAGTGTTATACGCAGCAGAGTTCTAGAAAACACGTTCCAGGGCCACTTTCATCAGAATCATCTGGAGCATGTGTTAAATTGTAAATCTCTTGGCCTGAAAAATGTTCTATTGGATCAGAAATCTCTCGGGAGAATTCAGGAATTCACAGAATTGGAAAAGTTGATAGGTATTTCTTATACATGCTACAATCTGAGAACCTGGTTTTACTTTATAAATCAAGAAATAACATACAGTTAGCAATGTGCTAACCAGTTTTGTTCGTTATAGTCACTCCTTTCCAGGAAGTCTTGAATTTAAAATTTACCCGTCAAAGAAAACAAAACAAAACAAGACAGAACACTACACGATATTCAAGTATTGCACCTTGTTAATCAACATTTGAAGCAAAATGTTTTAAGAGTACATTTTGAAAACTGAAAACTATATTCCACGTTTTGAATAACTGACGTTTTAATTACAAAGGCCTTTTAGTACAGAAAGTTACACAGCTTACTTACAAATAAAGAAGCACAGTCTCTCTTACGGAATGAACAGTAATTTAACCAAGCCTTGTTTCTTTGTTCTACATTTGTCAGAACTCTTCTGTTTGAAGTTATTTTTCTTTTAAAAAATGATTTAGGGAGCACATATCAGGAGCAAGGTCTATCAAACTTAATCTCATCGATAGCTAACTTGATTTATTTCCCCGGGTACGCATGCGACAAGAGATTGGTTTTACTCATCATTCTGTATTTGCAATCTTTGGAATATTTTTACAAATCCTGTTACATTCACATTCTCAGCTTCCACAGAACCTATCCTAAAGGGCAAATGTAACAGACTGATTTATTTGTAATGAAATGTTCATTCTAATGCCAGTTAAATGGAACCTACCACAACAATAGGCCGCTGAAAACAATCACAACAGTGACTTCCTTTTGATCCTATGAAAAGAGTAGAACTCTGAGTCAGAGCCTGCGTCGTTCAATACAGTCTTTGACTTGCCAAGTCTCAATTTCATACCTATAAAATGGATTGATCAAATAAGATAATATCTGTGAAACACCCAACAGGATGATAAGCAAAGAATGGTCTCTAAACGAGTAAACAAAGGACTGCTGAAAGTAGCAGAATTACTGGGAAGATGAGCTGCAGGTTCTGGAGTTTTGCTCTTACACAAATGCAGATCTCTTGATTTCCAGCACCAGAATTCGGAGTCTGAAGAGTACTGAGACCATCACATCATGAAAAAGAAGAAACACGTAAAGGTTGCTTAGTGGCACAGCTGGAATGCTTAGTAATTTTTGAATTGTAAAGTGAATAAGAAGGTTATTTACTTCAAGAAACAACTCTATTGTACTATGGTCCAGTGAATTTAGGATACTTAATAAAGGCTCTAAGCTGTGAAAATATCCCTGGATACAACCGACCTTATATTTTCTGTGTTACCTTTTTATTCTTCGACTACATTTTCTGTCCTCTTCATACATAATGAATAAAAATTGCTTCTGCATTTTATATTATTGTATATATTATTTCTTACTAACATTTTTATTCTCACCAAAAGAAAGCAAATGGATTTCCTACGATGGAGAAGAAGAGCTAAGAATTTTTAAGCCCTAACTTTTTTATGGTTATTAGAATCATTGTTGTGCTTTCTCAAAAACAGGCCATGTCAAAGGAGACAGACTTAAACCTTATCCTGATTACACAGTAATATAAGTTCACTATTAATGTGCTACTGGACTGATCTGATTAACTTCTGCAAAAGAGGGTTAAGTGAAAGGTAATATTTTCATGACATTGAACTGGTATGGTCTTAAATGAATAGTTTTTGTTTGTTTGTTTGTTTGTTTTAGTTTTGAAATATCTGCATGTTCCTTTAATTCAGATTCAAGTAAAAGGAGACTGGAATACATACTTTTAAAATGGTTTCAGTGTTTGTAAAGAGTTATAAAGTATCAGAAATAGGAAGAAGTCTGGACCCATGGTTAGGCTAAAGTGAGAAGATCAGGAGGAACTGGACCTGTGGGGTCCTAAGAAGGAAGAAAAATGTTCTGGGAAAAATACCATGAAGAGTTATAATCTAGGAGATTTAGAATAGAAGGCTTTGTTTGTTTTCCAGTTTTTTCATTTCATTTGCATTAAATCTTGAGACCCAGGCTTGCTCTAAATTTATATTTTGAAGACTAGAATTATTGCATTAAAGGAAAACTGAAAGCTGTTATCTGAGTTTCTAAGAAAAAAATCTACATTTTGCATAGGAAAATGTCATCAAAATTTTTACCAACATAATACCCAAATGTAAAAATTACCTCTTCTTTTTTGCTATGTTTTTGTGATATCAAGTACTTTTAATAATTGTTCTGCCAAATGTTTATGAGCAGTGGTCATTTTTCTCCATGAGAATGAATATTTATGTATCTTTATTTGTTCTCTGTCTATTTTAAAAGTGTTAATTTTTTATTTTAATTTTTTATTTTTACCAAGAACATGTATTGGTACATTGTATACATAATGATCATAATCAACATGGTTATTTTGTACCTGTAGATGATCTAGCTTGATTTCCACCCCCCCGTCCCCCACCCCTCCCTTCCATTCCCTCCCCCTTTCCTATTTGCAACAGGTTTATTTACATTCTTCCATTTTTTTCCCTTTCATCTTACTTTTCAAAAAGTGTTAATTTTTATGAGTCAAAATTGTTGCAGTTGTTTCCCCAAGTTTGTTATCTGCCATTAAATGTGATTTTCATAATTTTGATAGAAGATATATTTTTATATATTTAAATTTTAAAACCTTTTTAGGCAAACAAATGAACTTAGAATACATGTTCTCTCAGGGCATGTGTTTGCTGATTTGTATGGTGCTGTGTGTCCACATGCTTACCATGTAAGATGTGTTCAGGAAATATCTTAAAACGAGTAAATATTTGCAGATGCTGCAGTTTGGGTTATTTATATTGTGACTAAAATAGAATTCTAGGGAAAATTAACTATCTTTTTTTATCTTTCCTTGCTTTAACTTCACTCTTGGAAGTCATTAGTAAAAAGTATTTTGAAATAAATGATTCTATTTTACTCAGGTCTGTGTACTTGACAGAGCTTCTTTGCCTTTTCACACTTATTTAAGGAAAAGAATTCAGTGCAAAGAAAAAGACCCAGCCAGATAGAAACATAATATTTTCTTTTCCAAATGTTTATCTTCATCAAAACTCATTTTTTCCCCAAAATTTATTGACTATCTATTTTTTTTCTAATCACAGAATTTTGTGATTTTTCAGAGGCAAGCTAGCAAACTTCGCTTTAGATGGCAAAGAAATGTGCTAGAAGCACAGTGAGGGTGCGTAATCAGTAATCAGTGCTGCTCAAGAGGCGATGTGGAAACATACACTTCCGGTTAGGATGGAGTTAACACTATCTGAGGAACACCATTGTTGATTATGTAAAAGAGATTCTAATTCTCCCCGTGTTTCTGTGTCACAAAAACAAGATTCAAAGATGAGAAAACAAACATCTGATTGGCCAGAGGTGGACCAGATATTTCGCCCTGATTTTTAGAGGACAAAGAGGACAATTTGCTTCTGCCCCATCAGCTTCCGCATTGGAAATGTTGAATAAAATAAGTGTGATTATTTCCTTCTTGTAATCTTCCAAGCAGAAAGAGAATACCATAAATATAAATATAATATAAGAACTGAAGGAGTAGATGTTGTTGGCGAGTTATGCAGCAACTATGATGTCACTTGAAACACACAGCATTGGCCGATGGTTGTATTTTACTCGATCCTAAACATGTCAGGCACAAACACTTTCATAGTTTACAAAGAAAATAGCAAGCACAAAATATCACGGAGAAATTTTCTTAGAAAACTGAGACTGGAATTGATAAATGATCATTTACAAGAGAGAAAGAACAATATGTATCTGCCCAAAGAACTCCACCAAAGAATTCTGGAGCAGACCAGGGAACAGACAGGTGAAACATCACAAGAAGCTCCGAAGAAAATAGGACGACCAGCAAGACGTCAAGAATGTCCTACCGAGGAAGATGGGAAAAGAAACACATGTGCTATCGGTGTGAGTGATACTTGTGTGTGGAGCATGCTGTTCTCATGGGTGAAAACTGCCTTAGGTGTGAATATTGAAGTAAAGATTATTTTTGTGGTAGAGTTTTATTTGCATTTTCATTATAATTCACATAGGAATTGACTTCTGTTATTATTTTTTAGATCTAATAAGCCAACAAAGAGTTGATGTAGAAAATGTTGATGTTTATTCGAAACGTTCATTACATACTAAAAATCTGATATTTTATTTTATTGATGTTTTATTTTTCTGTTAAGTACACATAATATAATAAAACTCATAAAATTAAAATAAATAATTCATCAATAGAAATACTCCTAAAAAATAAATGTCCATTGTAATGCTCCTTTAAAATACTTTACCATGGTACCCTGGGAGCCCAGCCTAGGCAACTTAACAAGACTCTGTTAAGAAAAAGATTGGGCATGTAGTTCAGTACAAAGGCTCTGAGTTCAATCCTTAGTACTGACAACAAGAAGTACCATGTGATCCAACAATTGCACTTGAACTTGCTCAAGAGAAATAAATTGTATATCCTCACAAAAACTTGCAGCCCAAAAATGGAACGGTCCAATGTCCATCAAATGATGTGTTCATTTAAAACACATGTATATCCAAATAATAGAATACTACTCAGGAACACAAAGAAACTGACTGCTAGTACACGCTACCATACAAATGAAACTTAGTACATTGTGCTAATTTAAAGAAATGAAAATCAAAAGCTCATGTTGTAGGAATACATTTATATGACTAATTTTAAAAGTATAATATATAGAGATAGAAAAAAAAGATTAATGTTTTCCTGTAATTGGGAATGGAAATATTAATTCTAAATAGGAAATAAGGAATCTTTTTGTGCAAACGTTGGTTGTGGTGATGGTTTTAAAAAATTATTGCATTCAATTCTTAAATGGGCAAATTGTATTCATATAAATTTTTCTTCAAAGAACCCATTGAAAAAACTCCATTTATTATGTTTTGCTTGAGACTGCCAGTATGAAGACCTACACTTCTGTGCAATTCTAACACTCAGTGATTTTTAAAAAGTGCTGTGTATGATGACAACTGGATGGATGGTCTCTTATCCAGTTTTCTCTACCCGCATAGACAAACATTAGTTCTCAGTTTCCTAGTTTTTGTATGACCAGTTCTGGCCACTGGAATGTAGATAAAAATTATGTATACTAGTTCCTTATTTGGCCTTTTATGATCTCTTTTTCAGCCTTATCTGTGTGTCTAAGTGGAATATTTTTGAGATGGTAGACACATACAATGGGAATAGCCCGAATCTGAGAGCACGTTTCTGTATCAAAATGTACATGGAAACAAGAAATTAATGGTGCCAGACCGCTGATGTTGACAGACTATTTTTGGTGAGGCTTTCTCCAGTGATGGCGAATCTGTGCACACATGCTGCAGTGGGCATGCAGAGTCCTCCTTGTCGGCATGAGCCGAGTTGCCCCAGCACCACCCCAGCAGATGAACATCAGATATTCGGGTTTAACTGCATATTGGCACTTTGCGATAAACAAGTGGTTTGGGGGTTGCACTTTGGGCACTTAGTCTCCAAAAGGTTCACCGTCACTGGCTTAGTTAGTCTTGCCCTAACATGTTGCATTTTTCACCTTACAGAATATCTGTATTATTCAACCACCTGCTATTATCACTATTTATCATTTATTTTCCCTTCCCAAGATAATTTTCCAGAACCCACTTTTATTTATTTGCTAATTCATAGCATATGGTTGGTGGGAAAAGGAGGCATCCTGATCATTTTAGCATTTTGGCAATGAATAAATTGTATATTAACATAAACCAGAGTTGGGGTTGATGTCATGCCCTGTTTCTAATCTACAGCCTTGCCTAAGAAAGTGATTTCTATCCGTTCTTTAATTTTCTTTTCAATGAAGATGGACAGTAGCACCTATGAAACTACCTTTGAAACTATAAGGAAAATTAAATTTAAAAATCGGAGGGCAATGTGATAAAGATCAAATTCTGAAGCAAAAGATTCTCAGTAGAAAGATAAACTGTTCCATGTTGGCGGAAGTTAACCTAGAATGAAGCCAACGAGCGTGGAAGACTAAGTCACGACCTTCGTAGAAGTGATTTCCGACATATGGAGGCCACATAGTTAAGCAGGACATGGAAGTAACAGAAAGCGGTGACAGAGAAAGTACCGATGAGGATGCTCACAACCTGCTAGTCTGGCGCATGGAAGCCGAGAGGGTTTCAGAAGACAGACTGTTGGCACAGAGCCTATATTCTGGGTGTATGAAAATTGGGTGAATTTGAACAATTAAGCAATGAGTTAATTCGGTGAACCAAGAAACTGACTCTTTTGTGTACAACATTAATCTTCTAGGAATATTAGGGATCGGTGAAGACAAACTCCTTTGCAAGAGCAAGGGGACGTGGGTGACTTCTTCAGGGAGCTACTGCTCTCACTTCCCACCTTCTACGGAGGCCGGGAGGAACCTTACAGTCACCTTGCTCCTCACCCCCGACCCCCACTGGTTTTCTGGGTGAATATTCATCTGTCTACTTTCTCATGATGTCTTATCTAGTGCTCTGTTATCAGAGTATGAATCTTACTGTTTTATAATACTTCCCAATTCCTGGTCTTTTTTGCTAAAAATATAGGAAGAAACTTTACACAAACAGGCATTTTAAGTTCAATTCCAGGTCGATCGCCTCATTTACACATTTGCTTTCTATTGCTCTGTTGTTATTGTTCTGTCGCCTGGATTCTAGGATTCATTTCTCATCCTTTCACATCTTTTTACTTGTCCTCAAGTCACACTTATTGTAAAAGAGGATACAAATCCTATTTTACCCGAATAAATGCCTCTGGAATCCAGTGCTCATGAGGAAAGATTAATTCTTAGAAGGTTTTGGAAGAAATGATTTTAATCAGAATCTACAAAGGGAAATATTCCATTTAAGATTCGATAATTGTTTCATATGACAAGACTTTTAGGAATTAGGGGAGGCTCATGGAAAGAGTGGACCATAAATGCAGATTACACAGTATTTCACAAACCATGGGGGGTAATTCTATCAATAGCAACAGAGGAACACAACTACTCTATTTGAGCACCATCAGACAAGTAGGGACGGTTTAGAAACCAGGAAGACACTTGCTACACATAGCAGTCTAAGGCTGGATGCTCGTATTTACAATGTAATGTATATTATATATTTTTGCAATTTGGTGAAACATAAGAGAATCTTCTGATTGATGAGTTGCAGGATGTGCTACTGGGATGTCCTGAGCCTGGGAATATAATGGCAACATAAAATTCGAGCTGGCTTTAATTTATCTCTCTTTGGACAGGTCTGTCAAACTGATCATCTCAGAAAAAGTAAGAAAACAGACAACATCTTTGACATATTATAAATTTCTTGTGGACAAAATACCATTTTATCCTATTCCTCACATGATCTAATGTGCAGAGGCGGGTGTGTGCTAAGGCCCCTGCTGTCATGTAGCGAGCACAGCGCCAGTGAGTACGGTGAAGGGCTGTGTTGAGCACGTCTCCATCTCGCCCTGTAAAAGAAAAGCCTGGGGAGCAAAACAAGAATTCAGAAGCAGCTGTTTTGGGAAACAAATGTCCTACTTAGAGCTTTCGAAATGACCCCAAACTACGAACATCATGATTTCATATGTTCATTTTCCTGTAGTGTGTGGCTTGTTTCTTCTTAAAAGGCATGATAAAAATTTAGCATTTTTAATATTTACATATTAGACCACAGGTTGAAAAAGGAGACCAGAGGCCACCTGCAACAACTGATAAATTTCCATTATTAGAATTCTTAGTTCTAATCAATATCTGTATCTTCTCTTGTCTGTTTTATGTTACCAGTGTTCTGAAAAGATGTTTCAGAATGGTTCCTTCTTAATTTTTCTATGACTTATCATCTAAAATGAGGAGGAAATTCACAGTATATTGTATTCCGCTTTTAAAAACATGAAATGTTGTCTGTTGCAAGATTAAATATGATTAGTAAAGTAAGTAGTGCTGAAAAGAGCTAATTTTATCAGTGAAATGGAGAGCTAGCTACTACTTTCACTTAATTTTTGATGTAATATTCTGTATATGTCTTCTCCCTGTGAGTTCATTGATACGGAGAAAAACAGAATTTGCATTGTTTTTAAAATCTTGAGAATCTGGTTTGTATGTGTCATGTAGTGAACGAATACATTCTAATCATTGAGAGAGAGCTTCATTTTAGGCAAAATTTTAATCACCAAAATTTAAAAAAATATTCCACCAACTGTCTTTCCTCTCTTTCCTCTTTGTCAGGTTCTCCAGTGAGCTCAAGAAAAACAGGACGATTTCAATGATTTGCTGTTACTGGATTTCTAAGAAAACTGGCCGGTTGTAGGTCTGGGCACTCACTGCTCCGGACCGGAGAAGGTGGCCTGGAGAAGCAGGAGCAGATACGGGAGGCTTGACTGCTTGGTGACCGCGGAGCATGGAGGGCGGGAAGACGAAGCACAAAGCTGGCCTTGTGAGGAGATGGCAATAAGCTGCCCTACTGTGCTGACACTCGACCTCCGAACAGTTCACAGGCGTTCTTTTCTCTGATCAAAACCAGCCTGGAAGAATGGGGAAAAGTTACCTAATTTCTTAAGAACTGTATCTCAAATCAAAAGGCCTTATTTAGACAATTGCCACTTCTGTTTTATTTTTTAAATGCAGCTACCATACAAAAGTTTTTATAATGTTTCTGTGATAATCGACAAGTCTTAAGAAGGAAAAAAATATAAAGAATGGCCATTTGTTACTGATCTGAATTGTCGTATTGCTGTCCTGCTACAACCCCCCAGATCAATGAAGACGAAGACGAGGGAGTTCATGGAAGTTAATGGGTGTGGCAGAGATGGTGCCAAGTGACTCCTCCGAGGGAGACAAATTCAGGGAGGTTTCAGCACACACTGTGGCCAAATTTTCGCTAAAACTCTCTACTTCTGGCTCCTGCAAATGATCACTCAACTAATGTTTTTTATGAAGACCTTCCATTTATTTTGTCACCAGCCTGGGTCTAAGGAGGTCCCTGCAGGAGAAATAAGGAATCTGACCCAACCTTTTGTAGAGTAAGTTTGAGGGCTTGCTGACTCCCATTGCGGAGAAACAATTTTTAGGTTGCATTAGGAAGAGGCATGGGAAGGGCTTATTATGCAAAGATTTTAGGATGCACTCAAGAGTGGAGTGTGGGTGCTCAGAGAAATGAGGGGCATTATTTCCTGGAACATCTGTGCTTCTCTTGAAGGGGTGGAAGCCCCGGGAGAGGGAGATCCAGCCCCAAGAATGGTGATAGACCCCATTACAGGTGTGGACTGAGAATTTTTGTTTGTTTTGGTAATTTAAATGTTCTTTGTATTCTCTACCTGTTCCTTTGTCTTAGGAGCAGACTCCTTTACTTTCTCAAGCCAATCTATGGACTTTCAATACTCTTGGGGAATTTTGGATGTGATGGGCCTGGTAGTGCAGGAGCACAGGAATGCTGGTTTAGATCATCGTGGGTAACTTCAGCTGGGGCCTGGAAGTTTCAGTCTTCTCAAAAGCACAGTTTTTAGTTATACTTTTCTTCTATCCTATCTACATACCTTTTATTTTTCCTATCCTACCTCACCCCCCTCCCCCCAAACTTTGATTCCCTATTCTTAGGGGGTGTAGCAGTCTGTGTTCCTGTAACTGTTTCAGACTAAGAGGGACAAGGATCTTGCCAACCAGGGCTCAAAAGTCTCAACGTGCCTGATCTAAATTGAAAAAAATGACAGACTTTAACAAGTCACCGATGCTCAAGCTTTATTTAATAACCTTGTTAAACAAGCTGGAACCAGAAATTAACAGTAGAATTTTGATGAATAGTGGCTCTAAAAATGGGAGAAGTCAGTAGTATTTGGCATAAGCCTTTTATCTTCAATATTAAACTTTATTCATTTCAGGTGTTTATCCAAATATAACAGGTGTTTAGGATCATACAGACTGCTCCCTATTTTGTCCACAAGAAATCTAATGTCCTCCTATTTTAATTATAAAATGGTGAATGAATACACTAATAACTGTGTCTTTTCTTTGGCCATTGGGTCATTAACATTTTTATCCTGGGGTTATATTTTGTAGACCTGAAGACTTTTTGAAATGCTTGGCTCTAGATAATATAAATATATAAAGTCTGAAGTAGATAATAGAAATTTTATAACACAAAAGTAGTGATTAGTAGCTAGAGTATTTATATTACCATTTTTATTTAACAGGCCAACCTATACAAGAAGCTAAATTTTTACCTGAGAGGTACTTGCAAGTACACTCAAATGACATAATGGAAAAATATTAAGGGAGGCTGAAGGACACACTTTTGGCATAGCTAGTGAAACTGATAATTAAAACTTTCTACGGCTATAAATTATAGGTGTTGGTGGAGACCGGGAATACAAGTTGGTGTAGTGTTTAGAGCCTAGCATTTTGTTTAGCCAAGCATTTTATTTGGCATTACTATTGCTCTAAATATAATTTTTTTTGGTTGGGTGATTAAGACCAAGTCAAGGTATGACCTGTCTTAAAATTTGTATATATAGTAAAAGCTTGGACCGCAAATAATTTGTTCTGTAAGATGAGCAAACATTTCTAATAAATTTTAACTTGATCGATGAGTGATGTTTGCAGTATGAGTAGTACATGGTGCTGGATGCCACGTGATCACTGCTGATGAATGTTCTCTCTCTCTGTCTCTTCTCTGTGGGATTGCAGATGATCATCTCCCAATAGCAGGAGGTTATGGAGGAGGAGGAGGAGGAAGAGGAGGAGAAAAAGGCAGAAGAATCCTTCACTTCAAATGCGATTAGAGAGATGTGTAAAATGTGGGAAACAGTGCAAAATTTTGTAAAAAAGCACCACCCAAATAGGCTGTAGCAGCGCAAGAACTGAATCTGTTTAACAACAATGCAGTGTCACATTTCTACAAAATTCTCAAAAAGAGGCAAAAGCAAATGTCATTGGATAGGATTCTTGTTAAAGCCACGTGAAAAGAGAAAGACTCCCCTGAGCCAATAGATAGCAGTGATTGTCTCAGTGATAGTGAAAGTGACCCCACAAAACGGCTCTCCTCTCTCCTCTCGCTCACTCCAGCCATGAAAGTGTTTTTTTTACGGGGGAGGAGGAGGACGTGCTGGGGATCAAACTTAGGGCCTTGTACTTGCTAAGTACCACTTCAGCTAAATCCCCAACTCCTACCACAAAGGTTTTTTAAAGGTAAGTGTAGATTAATTTGTTTCTTTTTCTTTAATTTTGTATTTTATTATTTAGTATTATATTATAGTATTGTAATCCCTTTTATAGGAATGTTTTTGGGTTATGGAACACGTGTGAATTTCCATTATTTGGAAGATTTGCTTTGATATACAAGTGCTTTGGATTATAAATTTGTTTCCAAAATGAATTACGCTCACAAACCAAATTTTTACTAGAATATATATATAATATTAAATACATATACAAAGCAATATATATTCTAAGTACTAAATATATATAGTATTTAGTATATTTATACTAAATATATATTTAAATATATATCAAGGTTAGTCTGGGCTCAATGGGCTTTATTTTGGGGGCGATGAGCAAGCCTTTCAGGCCCGCTAGCTCTTTTTAATTTTTTTCTTTATCACTTTACATCTGTTTGGGTGGGTCACTGTCTTTGCTTGACCATATGGCTTCCTCGGAAGTATGGGGAGTCCTCCTTTTAGCACAATGTGCATTGGTTGATTCTTGTCTACTAGGATCTAACAATCTCACTGCTCAAGAGGTTGGGTGATTCGCCAAACTTATAGGATCCTTTCAAAGGGATTCCATCATTTCCTGGGTCCTGGCTGACCTTGGAGTATAAGAACCAAAACACTCACTGTTCTCTTAGCCTGGTTACTTTTTTAGTTTTGATTGTTAAGTCTCAGTTGTTGAATAACCAGAAGATAAGTTACATCAGTATTGCATTGGGAGCACCAGGTTTAACTATTATAATCTTATCTGGATATTGAGCACTTTGAAATATAAAGTTGGGCCAGAGTGTTGTCGGATGGGAAGGGGGATTCAGAAAATATATCTCCAGGTTCTTTATTCGCGCAGGCAATGAATTGCAGGAGCGAATTTTAGGGCATTGGGAAAGTTTATTTAAGTAACAAAAGGGAGACTGGTTTGGCCAGGTGGGTAAAATAACTGGCTGATGCTGCAATTAGGAATCTGAAAAGGCCTGGGAGACTAGGGAGCAGGAGGCAAGCGCGCAAGAGCACCGGGAGAGAGAGGGCGAGCGAGGGGGCGAGAGAGGCAAGCGAGGCAGGAGCGGCAGGAGCGGCAAGAGCGGCAAGAGAGCGAACTCGTGGTGCCATTCATATTTATCTGGATTCTGTTCTCGTGAGAGTTGCTGGATCCCGTGAGAAGAGGGGCGATTGGAATTTCGCGCCCCAGGCTGACCTCAGGACAAAGCCACTCCCCAAGGTCACGTTCATCTTCCCAGCCAGGTCAGGCCACGCCCTAATCCTATATCATTTCTCCCTGAGAGACAAAATCCCCATAATTCTTTATGGGGTGTTGAGGGGCTGGAGGTCTTATCTTCTGGAACTACTTCTTGCTGGATGGGGGCGTGGACCCTACCTATCAGGGATCGTCTCTCTTTTTCTACCTTAGAGTATTGTGGCTTGCTGGCTGGGCTGAGGAGAGAAATACCTGTGAGGAGGCAATTAGAAAATGGTCAATGACCTTCACTTTTAGCCCAAATGTGGGGAGTAGGTTAGATCTTTTATGTCTTTTATGTAGTAGCATCAGTGTTTTGTTTTTTTAAAGAGAAATCTTAAGTCTTCTAAAGGCTCACAGGAGTAACTTACTTCTTGGTGATCTTGTTCTTCTGAAAGCTCAGGTGGAACTAGCTTTATTCTAGAGAGATGAATCCAGTTATCTATTTCTGCCACCTTTATTGCAGTGGGTGTGGCGAGGATCACTGAGAAAGGGCCTTTCCATTTTGGGTTTAACTGATCAGCAGGTGTTCCCTCTCTCCAGGTTTTTTTAAGCACTTGGTCTCCAGGATGGACAGTAAGTGGTCCACCTGGGTTAGGAGCTGGCAGAACTTTGTTCCCATATGCTTGAATAGCCTGTTGTACTTGGCCTAGATTAATGGTGTATTGTAAGAGCTTGTTAGTTTCAGGATCTATTATCATATCAGAGGATAGAAATGGTCTCCCATATAGCATCTCAAAGGGACTTAAATTTAACCCAGTTTTGGGCATATTTCGAATTCTCATGAGTGCTATTGGCAGTAGTTGGAGCCAGGGCTCGGGGGTCTCTTGGCAAAGTTTTGCCAGAGTTCATTTTAGAGTCTGGTTGGCTCTTTCTACCTTTCCAGAGGATTGGGGTCGCCAGGCAGAATGAAGGTAGTATTTTATGCCTAAAGCCTTCGTTACCCCCTGAGTTATTTGGGAGATGAAAGATGGGCCATTGTCACTCTGGAGAGACTGAGGGAGGCCAAACCTGGGTGTGATGTCTTTAAGAAGCACCTTGACTACCTCTGTGGCCTTTTCTGAACAGGTAGGAAAGGCTTCAATCCAACCTGTAAAGGTGTCAATCAGAACTAATATTTGTTTAAATCCTCTGTATGGTGGCATATGAGTAAAGTCTATCTGCCAATCTTCTCCAGGATATGTTCCTCTCCTCTGTATAGGCTCTAATAGAGGAGGAGGTTTAGGCTTGCCAGGATTATGGTAAGCACAGAGCGGGCAAGCTTTACAAACCTTTCGAGTGATTTTTGTTAGCCCTAGTCCTGTAAAGATTTGAGTGACCATTTTGAATGTAGCATCTCTTCTCATGTGGAAGGAATCATGAAGTGTTTTTATAGCTTTCCATTGTATTTCTCTAGGGAGAACTAATTTGTCTTGTAAATACCACCAGAGTCCCTTTTTGATTCCCCCTTGTTCTGAGGCCCATTTATTCTCCTGAGGAGTATAGGCTGGCTTTAATGGTTCCTCAGGGGCTGGGAATAAGGCTAGGATATTCAAGGGCTGA
>PVJO010011622.1:0-58948 GCA_004026905.1 Hystrix cristata | reverse complement strand
GACAGAATTTTAGTTCTTTGGAGAAATAGCTAAGCTCCATCTGAGGCATCCCATTCGAAGAAACTGCATAGCACCTACGCCTCATGGGTTGATTTTTTTTTAAGCAAATTTCTAATTGCTGTGTTGCTCCAAATTTAAGTGAGCAGATAAAATGGTGCTGGTGCTGGTTCTGTGGGCAAGATCCATCCTTGTAGAGGGGAAGTGGAATGAGACCCTTAGGAACTTAGGACTTAAGAGGGGTTGTTTTGTTGAGAGATGAATCAAGCCAATGCCACACACAAGCAGTGAGTATCCTGGGGACTGTCAGAAAGAGATACCATCATCCACTCAACGAATGGACCTGCAGGCACTCCATATGTGAGTTCTGATGTCTTTTGCATTGACCATGAAACACAGCAGCCAGACTGGCCAAGGACATGCGCCGATAGACAATAGGGGAAGAGTACAGAAAAGTTCCTGAGATGAGTTCCAGCGTCGTGTCTGTTGCTAAATGGGAAGGTATCCTTCGTCCAGTCATCTGACAGCTGTGGTCTTCAATTTCTCTATCTAAAATGGGATTCTTTCAAATACCTATAAAATTGCTGAAGCATCTGTGCTTCGAGTGAGGTAGAATTTTGAAATGACTTTGATGGAGTGACTGGTCGGTTACCAGAACTTTGCTGAGTTAGGTTCATTTTGAATACAAGTCACTATGTAAAATGAATATTTCATTGCAATTTTCTTCACCCTAGACCATGTACAAAAATGTCCATGTTTAATTGTGAAAAGCACATTTTTCCTAAGTGTATACAGAGACGTCTTTCAAGTCAGTGCCTTAGAAGGCAATGAGAGACTTACAGAAACGTGAACAGGGTAGGCAGAGACAGTCCATGGCAAGGACGATGTAAGTTCCCCAGGAAGCAGTATGTAGTGTGAGGCTGGATGTAAGCCTGGGAACTGTGAAGTTCGAGTTCTAATTTCAGCTTTTCCACTAATTTACCTGGGACCTTGAGAATATCTGGCCCACTTGAATCATTCTGTTCCTCAGTTTCCCATATCTACCAATTAGAGTGAGAGTTCCTGGCTGAGTGCGCAGGATTGTGAGGACATATTTATCAGAGCCATGAAAATGTAATCAGTACTAAAAACGCAAAACTTCCCAGTTAGTAGATGTCTGACTTAAAGTGAAAACATCAAAGAGCCATCGTTTCCTTTAATAATCAAAATGTGAATGTTTCAGGAAGCCCATCTAACTGGGTGAACATTAAGCCCATAGTACTATTGTAAGGGATTGTAGTTCCAGGGATACAGAAGCAAAACGAGTTCCAGCTTCACCACTTAGCACTGAAGTGACCTTAAGCAATTTCTTAACCTCCCATAGTATGCTCATTTGAGACGATTACAACTGCAGGTTGGTTCTTTTGGGCCAGTGATAAAGGTTGAATTCTCAGCCACTGTGTACTTTGCCACTGCTAATTTTTCATATTATAATCGTCTTTAGAAAAATCTTGTCCACCAGAGCAAGGAATTTGTTAAAGCTACTACTTATTGAGCGTTTACTACATTGTGCTGTTCTACACCCATACTAAGTACTTTAAATATGTTGTCTCTTGCTCTCCTCACAAAACCCTAATCAGTTACTGCTGTGGAAGTGGGGGGCAGAGTGAAACTAGGGTTCACCTGTGGTTCCATGTACCTACCTTGCTTGTTTTTCTCGGCTGCACCTAAATGACTGTACTCTTTGAGTGTTCTTTTAAGCCACCTTCGCTATAGCATGTTGGTTTGGTGGTATTGCTGTATAACCCTGCAGACCTGCTCCAAATTCACTTGGATATTTGAGGCTAAATCATGCCCACTAGCAGTTTCTGGAAAGCATGGAAAATGTAGTTACCTACAAAGTTACTAAGCAATTTAAGAAAGCAAAGAAATTCCATTAAGTCCATTGAAAAAAAGTATATTTACATTTAGATGAATATTATCAGAAAATCATACGTACACTCATATGTTCATAGCAAATCTTCACTAACTGTACATGTGTGATGTGATAAAGATATACGGCAAAAGTTTAAATTTTAAAATATATTACAGTAAAAGACATATTATCATTAATCCCCCTCAGAATACTCCCCCTCACTTTGTACATACTTATCCTATTGTTTTTGCTACTTTCTTAAGCAGTTCTGTAAGTCCTCTTCCAAGAGTCTTTCTATGATGTCATAAAAAACATGGTAAATATTGCTGCCATGTGCCATCCAACAGACAGACAGGCTTGTGAAAACATTACAGTGTGTCCTCGACCACCGTATTCACCATGCCTGACACTGTGCAGCTTCTGGCTCTTACTCAAAGTTAATGTTTTGAACTGATTCAGGATATCAAGGTATCCATGACAGCGTAAGTCAAAAAAGGACACAAAAGAGGTCTAGAGCTGCTTCAGGGAGAGGCAAGAACAATGGGACAAGGATGTTCAAAGTGAGGGGCATTAAAGGTAATGTGTGTTCTACCATAATAATTTTTTAAAATTTAAACATTCACTGCAGTTTTTGATCACATCACGTACTCACATAACATAGGCCAATTGTATATATAACACTGTTCTCAGAGACCATACTATGAGAATTACTAGTTACAAGAATGATTAAATTCAGCATATTCTTTTTTATTATTATGCCTTTTAATTATTATGAAATACTATCTCAGCAAAACTTTGAAAAATGTTTATGTACAGCAGTGTGGTATTCCACAAAGAGTTGGTTTCTTTCAGACCAGATTTAATCCTCAAACCAACCTCTTATTTACCTGGGCATTTATTAACATTTGCAAATCTCACATTTTTTTCTGTCAACTGGAACGAGTATAGAGTCGTTATGAGTTAAATGAAAACACTTAATCATAATAACCCGCCAACAAATGTTAGGAACTAGGCCTTCTTTTGGAAAAGGATCCTGCTGCAGACCAGACGAGAGGCCTTCCTGTAAAGAGGAAGGAACTGCCTGTCTGGTAAACTGCTTCTTGTCCTTCTTGGGTAAAAGATTTTGTTTTCTAATAAATATGATGGATACTTTCCCTTTGTTTTGTTTACTCCCACTTTTTTATTAGTGCATACAGATTCATGGGTTTCATTTGGGCAGATTTGTACATGCACACAACATAGTGTAGTCATTTCTCTCCCATCACCTCTCTTGCCTCCCCTCCCCTCTAATTTCACATGATTTTTGGTGGGGGCTGGGTGGGTAGCAATGTAAATAATGTATTTTGATTACACTCAAAGCATGTGTACCAGTCTTGGGTGTTTGTGGACCACCATTGCTAATCCTTTGCTGCCAAGTTAAGCATCTATTGTATTAATTTTTACTTCATCATATTTCTTACAAAGATCATCTTAAAAAAATAAAAGTTGGGACACACTGCAGTCGAATGAAGGAAAACCACAGGCCTTTATTTTTACACGGTGTCAGAATGCGGTATCAGAATACAGCTCCATGATAAGCAAAGAAGTTGCACAGAACATTTATTATTGACCTGATTTTTCACATATTTACCACAACCTTAAAAACAAGTAAATGTGTATCTCTGATCAAAATGGGGAAGCAAAATTAGAATGCCAATAAATCTATTAACCTCACTTACAGAATGCCAACCATACTGGCTTTATATATTACACTGTTAGGACTTTGGGCAATAGAGCAAGAAACAGAACGTTCTAGAAAATACACTTTAAAAATTGGTAAGCATCATGTTCTTTTTCTGGATGACATTGTATTGCGTTGAATCAAAGGTGGCTTTTTGGCACGGAGCAGCTCCATGGAGTTACCCAAGCCACCCTCCCCTAATCCTGAGCATGGCTGGCTTGCTGCTGGCAGTCATCAACACTGTATCAGAGTCTTTCTTATTGCCGCCACCACCAAGCAGTTGAGCTGATTCTGCCCTGCCTTTCTGTTGATGTCATACTTCATCCTCTGCCACTGTTTAGTTTATGTAAGTCCTGGGAATGAATCGTGTTGGCGAGCAGGTACCTAGAAGAGGTTGCTACTAGACAATGGGCCAAGTTTGCCTCTCCATGTGTTTGATTTAACAAGTCAACTTTGCCTGTCTTTTTTGTGAAATAACAATAAGCCACGAACCCAAATAGATTTGAAACCCAGGTCACATGGGGACAATGCAGATAGAAGTATTTGGTGATTATTATGTGACTGCAAACTCACTTGATTGCTTCCTAATTGCCGCCACAAGGGATTTCTACAGGATTCACTAGGTGTGGACCACTCGTATTTGTATCTGTCATTATCCAAAACTTTACTCTTAAATTGTTTAATTCAAAAGTGAAGCTAGGTCTGGTTAACTTTTTATTAAATTGCCTTCTCTTTCTTTCTCCTTCCTCTTCATGTTACCTGTAGTCTCCCTAGTAGGCATATCCTAAATGTCATCCTAAGCTTCTCTTTCTCTGTCTTTCAAGTAACCAAATCCTGAAAATTTTTCCCATAACATCCTTGAAACCCCTTCTTTTCTTTTTTGTGCCTTTTCTTCTTCCTTCCTCTCTTTCTTTCCTCCTTCTCCTCTTTATCCTCCTCCTTGTTCTTTTTCTATTACTACTCCTTTTCAAGTCTTGGCCCCACCATCTCCACTTTGGCGTATAGCAGCAGCCGCCCTCACTGAGTCTCTTCACTTTTCCCCAGCCTACTTACTGTTGTCAGACATGTCCTGAGTGGCTGCTGCATCACTGTAGCTACACTACTGTGCTCCAACATCTTCCATAGATCCCCACTGTGTAGAAAATAACATCTACTTTGGACTTGACCTGTCTCTCCAGCCTCGGCCACAGCAGGCTACTCACCCTGCGACACAAGCGGACTTGCTTTTTCCTGGGGCTTTGTGCACAACACTCCCAAAGTTCTTCTTCCTTCCTTCCTAAGACTCAACACCCCATGAAGTTTTCTCCATGCCTCACAGCATACAGCAATCGAATTTCCAGAAGCAATTCTGCTTGTTGTAATTGTTTCTCAACTAACTACTCCTTGACGGTGCGTGTGTAGTCAACTTGAAAAGCAACTAAATTATGTCATGCTTTTTACATTTCACTTGGTACTTGGTGTCCTTATCCATGTTCCTGGGTTTTACATTAATGCAAAAAATTTAATCATGCCCAGAACTATTGTTCTTAGAGCAGTAGTTCTCAGCCTTTGGCATTGTTAAAAAAACAAAACAAAACAAAACAAAAACCACTGGAAGAACATGTTCCAATTCTTCTGGGGCTCCACCTCAGGAAGAGAGAAGATCCAAGGGAGCCTGGAGGCCTGTGTTACCAGTGAGTTCCCTGGGATACAGATGCTGCTGAAGTCTTTAAGCACCTTACACAGCACTGGTGCATAAATCCAATATATATGTGTGAATACCGAGTTTGCTGCTTCTTTCCTCCATCCCCACTCATTCTGTCGCTTCTTTCTTTTAGATCGACTTTGAAGACGTGATTGCAGAACCAGAAGGGACGCACAGTTTTGACGGTGTCTGGAAGGCCAGCTTTACCACCTTCACTGTGACGAAATACTGGTTTTACCGCTTGCTGTCCACCATCTTTGGCATCCCGATGGCACTCATCTGGGGCATTTACTTTGCCATTCTGTCTTTCCTGCACATCTGGGCAGTTGTGCCGTGCATTAAGAGCTTCCTAATTGAGATTCAGTGCATCAGCCGTGTCTATTCCATCTACGTCCACACCTTCTGTGACCCACTCTTTGAAGCTATTGGCAAAATATTCAGCAACATCCGCATCAACATGCAGAAAGAAATATAAATGACATTTCAAGATATAAGTATTCCTGATTGGTTTTCCTTTTAATTTTCTTGGTGCCAATTCCGAGTTTCAAGTTGCTAGTACAGCAACAGTTCATGAATGATTTATCTTGGTTCAGAACAAAGAAATCACTTTCTCAGTTTTCATAACTATTATTTGTCTCTTCTGAGCTATTTCACCTATTTTTGGTGGTCTGAATTTTTTAAACCCATTCCAATTTTTTTCTTATCTTTCTATTTGCATGTGGATCACTGTTTTACTGGCTGAGCTAAGAGTATCTTGTTGAAAGATAGTTTGGAGAAACAAGAAAAACTGAGGAGGAGAGAAAAGAGAACCAATAACCTCAAATGCCTACTCTAAAATGTTGATCATTTCATAGAAAGTGGATGTTATGGGCTATGGCCATAGCAATATAGGTATGCGGGAAGATTTTAAGCAAACGCTTTCCCCACCGTCTGAGGAGTTAGTGAATTGCTGCCATTTTCCTCAATCCAATGGGATCTAGTGATCCTTATGAAGTTAGAAAGCATAATCTTCTGCGTTCACATGACCCCACTAATGCCTTACTCTTCTTAAAATTTTAACCTATGATATTTTCTGTGCCTGAATATTTTTTATAGAAACAATGAGACCTAAGTGCCTTACTATTTCTCACACTTGCCTTTTCAAACAGGGTCTAACTCAGCAACTTCCATTAGGTCAATAGCTTCCTTAAAGACCAGAATCAGGAAATCCATTACCTAGCTCTCTCCTCTTGTTTCTGACTCTGAGATACAGAATCTGATGGAGCTCATATCTGTACTTGTCTCTATCCATGTTGATTATGGTCAACATCAGCCCAATGAAATAAATTAAAGTGGACGAATGGGGCTGAGCCCTCCCTGGGCTGGCAGGAGTAGAAGCCAATTTTTCCTGCCTCTCATCAGATGAATGAGGTCAGCATGTCTATTCAGCTTTGTTTATTTTCAAGAATAATCAAGCTTTCCTGAATCCAAACTAATCCATCATGGGGGTGGCTTAGTGGGTCAACATTGTGTTCCCTTTTCAGCTGAGCAGTGGGCCTCCAGGGAAGGGCTGTCAAAATGGAGGCCATTGTGTGAGACCGTCAGACCTGTTACAAACGCGACCCCTTCTAAGTGGAGCACCATCTGTTCTGCTGTGACACTCGGCCCCTCCCACTGCCAGAAGCCTTGGATCTAATCCCAGCATCCTTTGCTCAGAGAGATGCGGGAGGAGGCAGTAATAAGACTGAGGTAATTTTGCTGGAATAAGTTCAAATTCTTCTGAACTCAAACTGAGGAATTTCACCTGTAAACCTGAGTCATACAGAAAGCTGCCTGGTACATCCAAAAGCTTTTTATTCTTCTTGCTCAAATTGCAATTGTGCCCTTGGGAACTTTTTAAAAATCTACAGTTATGCTTTTATGTTTATTTTCATACACTTATTGGAACTCTGCTTGATTTTTTTGCCCCCCTGTGGTTTTCCTGACACTTTACCAATCTATTACCTACTTTGATTGTTTGCATTTAAAACAGACACTGGCATGGACATAGTTTTACTTTCAAACTGTGTCCATAACCGAAAATGTACTATACTGCATACTTTTTAAGTGTAAAGATATTTTTATCTTTATATTAAAAAAATCATTTGGGAAATGACTTTGTGATTCTGTCTGTAAACTATGTATCCCAAGACATGTCTGTTCTACCTAGATGCTTAGTTTCTCATGCAAATCAATTGCTGGTCCAAAAGATTGCTGAAATTTTATATGCTTACTGATATATTTTACACTTTTTTATCTGCATGTCCTATAAAGGTTATAAATCTGCACAATAAAAATGTTTAACAGTTAAACCGTCTGCTTCATTTTCCCCTAGACAGGCTATTTATATGTCAGTAGGTGCGTGTCTGTGTGCTTATATGTATGAGCATGTGTACAGCGTGTGTGCATCTTTGCAGTGTGTTTGGGGGCAGGGTGGGCAATAATTTTCTACTTTCCAATTCTTACTAAGCTATTTGGAGGGAAGAATCTTCCTGAGAAGGTCATCATCATTCATGTGTTACTGCAGATAAGCTGGAACAAATAACAAAGGGTTCTTTTTTTTGCACTTTGTCTACGTTTTATTTTCTATTATCTAGTATGAACCCCCAATAGCCTTGTGTGATACATATTAATACCTTTATTTGATTAATGACACAATTTGCATCCAAGGGGTAGTGCTTTGAATTTAGCCATGCTTTTAGGATTTTTTAAACAGATAATAATTTATTTTTGTTTTGGGCTAAATTTATATTCAGGACTTCTGTATTAGTCAAAGTTGTCCTGATAAACCTGCAGGAAAAGAAGGGGAGAGAGACAGACAGACAGACAGACAGAATAAAATTAGCAACAGGTTTACCAGAAAGACCTCAGAATTATGGAAGTGACAAGTTCTAACAGCTGCAGAATGATCCATTGAGCTGCAGACCTAGGCAAGCCACAGTGTAATTCCAGGCCACAGCCAGTCAGATGACGATCCAGGAAAATCTGGTGCATATTTCACTTTGAATCCAATGGCAGGGCAAAAACTGCCCCAATCAGCAGGCAGGCAAGCAAAAGGAATTCGGTCTGACTTGGGGGAGGATCAGCTTTTGTTTTTCTCAGCCCTTCAAATAAGTAGAAGAATGAAGCCCACCCACTTAGGGAGGGCAACCTGCTTTATTCAGTCTACCAATTTAAATGTTAATCTCACCCAAAAACAGTCTCAGAAAAAGACCGAGAATAATACTGGACCAAATACCAGGACATTTAATGGCCCAGTCAGGTTGACATATAAAATTAACAGTCTCTGTCAGTTTCCAAACCAAATTTTGCAAAGAGGATCTTCTAATTTCTCCCACTCTGAAATTCATTCCACGCTATTTACAGAGTTGCTCTCTTTGCTGAGCTTCCAAGAAAGCACTAAGATTGCTCAGGCAGTAACTCTGGGATTTTTTCCCCCTACAACTCCGCTTCCAGTGTGCACATGGAGAGCACCTCTAGTCACGGCAGCATTTGAGATCTAGCTGCAGCCTCGGCACCTCCTGTTCAAGCAGAATAAGTAACATGCCTTTAGACAAAGATTGTCTTTCTTTTGGTTTTTTTTTTTTACTTGAATCCCTAAATGAGTATACATTAACAAAATCAGAACTTTATTTAAATTTTGGTTCAACTACGTAACACGAAACAGTTCCCTCTTTGGACACACAAATGACTATGAACACAGCTTTGGAGGATTCTGACTCCACATTGCCATTAAACAGCTTCATACATCACACACTTCGTAAATGCTGGTCACATAGCAATATGCATCAGCCTGGTGGGCTGGGGCTCTCTCTGAAGAGCTGACTCATACCCTCCCTGATATGAGTGCTGATATTCAAATGTTCTGGTTTTAAAATTATTCATATTTATAAAATTGGAGTGAGAGAAAAAAAGAAAGACACCTTTTCCATAACACAAAACAATGAAACCATGAAAGATTCATTTTATGGATATATTAAAAATGTTAGACTTCTATATCTCAAAAACAAATACAGATGATAAAAAATGCTAAAGAAGGCATTTGTTAGACATAGGTATAATTTCAGATATAGATAGACATAGTATTGTAAGGTTGGACACCCTTGGTATAGGTCAGTGGTTTTAGTCAATTTGTGAGAGCAGTTTTAATTTTATATTTTAAATGTAGAATGTTTCCACTTGTGTTTTAATTGCCATCTATACTGCTGACCATTACTTGTTCTCAGTTGAAATTCACCTTGCTTTCTGTTTGTCAGCATTACCACTAACTGCATTCAGTGTCATGGTTCAGCTCCCAGACCAGGAGCTGGCCTCCGTGGATTCCCAACCTTGACTTTGTAAATTACTGGCTGTGTGACTCTGGGCAAATTGCGTGACTCCTCTGAAGCTCCGTTTCCAAATCTGTAAAGTTGGGATGATAATGATGGTGCATACAATATGAGGTTATTGGGAGAATTGCATGTACAACGTATTTGAAATATATGGCCTTGGCACCCAAAGACTGTTACAAGTTTTAACTACTGTTACTTGACTATTGCTGAAGTTTAATGTGGCTTACTGGGGCCACATTTGAGAGGAAGAGATCTCTTGAGCCACATATTAAAATATATAATATAGTTAACATGTATAAGTAACAAAACTTCCTTTTTGTTATGTTTTTATTACAAAATTTAAAAGGCAACATAAAAAATTAGTGGGATATCTGATCATGTTCTCTGAAACTAATGCATCAGTGTCTGGTTTGATGGAAGCGTTTGCAATTCTCAGTGAGTTCTCAAGATGCTGGTGAGAAACTTTTCATCTAATTTTACTCTTCCACACTTCATGCCTGAAAATAGTTGTTCACAAAGGTACATACTGCCAAAAAGTAAGGACATGGATATGACAAGACTATGAAGGAAGGCATAATTTCCTCTGGGAAGACAGGTCTTTTAAAAAGTCTAATAGAGGCATGATCAAATTTTTCACCGAGTTGAAGATCTGACTGCAATTCTATACTTCCCAAACATTAACAATAAGTAACCATTTATTTTTCTAGTATTAACAATGTTGCATATGTAATTATAACAATATCACAAGCAAAAAAAAATTTGTTACATTTTTGTACTTTCTGTACCACAGCTGCTAAAAAACATTAGCTTGTTAACTTATTAAATTATTTTATGAAGTGACACCAGCAAGCCCAAGTTTAATAAACTAATAAAACTTCCATGTCTTTAATAACAAAAACCACCTGCCTTCCCAGGCGCACACACATCAGTAATAGCTGCGTTTTACTTGCCAAGTTTAATGAGCACATGTAACACCTGATATATGCAAGTTTTAATCTGACTATGTGTGGTGGGGAGAGGAGGCAGAGTTAGCACTGTACTGCCCTCTGTGTCACCTACCTAGTCCAAACTCAAGCACCACAAGGTCAAGTCAAGCAAAAATATCACTAAAAAATATATAATAAAGCTAAAAGTTTACTAACTTGCATAGCTGCATTACAAGCATCCATGGCTGTAGTTGGACACATCTGACTTAAAGGTTTAAATTTTCACAATGTAAAAATGTTTCATAAAAGTACATATTCTGTCACATAGTTTAATGACTTTCAAGAATATAAAGTGATAAGTAGATGTACAAACCCCTGATTCTTTCAATGATGGAAAGAAATACACTTTTCGAAATAAACAGTAATATTTATATTTATTCAGCCAAAAATTTTTAAATTCCAATAGAATCAGATTGCGTACAGACAACGGATAGAACCATTTATTATTACGATTCAAAACTAATATTTTCCCCTAGGAATCTATATTCTTTACCTCACTTTCATATCCACCCTTAAATCTGCAAATAGCTTGAACAATAATGAAATTCTCTAGGTGTTATTCATTGCCTAATTTACAGGAGCCAACAACGC
Source organism: Hystrix cristata (assembly GCA_004026905.1). NCBI lineage: Eukaryota > Metazoa > Chordata > Mammalia > Rodentia > Hystricidae > Hystrix > Hystrix cristata. The sequence continues at coordinate 47,727 of PVJO010011622.1, read as the reverse complement.
AAACACTGTCTTCTTCCCCCAATATACAACGATCTACTTATATGTGCTCCCATCTTCCCTTCTTCTGCTAAAATGGATGCTTCCCACTCCCATCAACAGCCGTCCTGTTCCTGGGTGTTCTGGGTCTCATCCCTTCTTTTACCCAAGATCTCTGCTTTCCTGGTTACTTCCTTTAACTCCTTAGTTGACAGCCCCTCCCTATGCTGGGATTGTTCCCACTGGCCTAAAAATATCAGATATACCTTCTTCTCGCTTAAAAATTTCCCTTCTTTATGGAGGAAAGACATTACCCATTTCTGGATAGGTCATGCTGCCAAAACGGTCATATTACCAAAAATGATATACAGGTTTAATGCAATTCCGATTAAACTACCAACAGCATTCTTCACAATTAGAAAACACAATCTCACAACTTATAAGCCAAAGAGACCCTTAGTAGCCAAAGCCATCCTGAGCAAAAAGAGCAAAGCAGGAGGTATTCCAATCCCAGCTTTCACTGTATGGTAGGTCCCCAATTTATGAACATTTGAGTGGCGAATTTTCATGGGTATACTGTATAAGATTCACAGGTGTACTGCATAAAACTCGTTTTGTCAGATGATAAATCTGCTTTTGAATGTTCTCCCAGAACAGAACTCATTCATAAGTTGAGTATGTACTTTACTACATAGTTCCAATAATAAAAAGAGCATGACTCTGGGAAAAAAAAAAAAAAGGACATGTTGACCAATGAAATACAGTTGAGGATGCAGAAGCAACCCTATCCATCTTCAGCTCTCTGATTTTTGACAAAGGGGCCAAAAATATACACTGGAGAAAAGACATCCTCTTTAACAAATGGTGCTGGGGAACCTGGTTAGCCACACACAGAACGATGAATACAAACCCCTATCTCTCACTCTGTACTAAAATAAAACCAAAATAGATCAAAGACTTAGATAAGAAAACAGAAACGTTGACTTTGCTAGAAGATAAAATTGGTAAAACTCTTGAATACACAGGCATAATCAAGGACTTTCTGAACAGACCCTTAGTTGTACAAGAAATAACAAATTATAAAGCTTTAGCACAGCAAAGAAATCAACCACAGAGTGAAAAGACAACTTATGCAACAGGAAAATAATATTGCCAGCTAGTCCTTGGAGAGAGACTAATCTAGGATATATGAAAAACTCCAGAAAATTAGACCCCACCCCAGCCAAAAAGAAAAAGCACCAATGAAAAACTGGCAATTGAAATGAATAGACACTTCTCAAAGGAAGAAATACAAACAGCCCAAAGTACACATACAAAAAAATGTTCAGCATCTTTGGCCATTAGAAAAATGGAAATTAAAATAACACTGAAATTCCATCTTACTCCAGTAGGAGTGGTTATCATCAAGGACTCAAAAAACAAAAACTCCCGGCAAGGTTATGGGGAAAAGGAACTTTTCTACACTGTTGGTGGGAATGTAAACTGGTACAAGCACTATGAAAATCAGTATGGAGCTTCATCAAGTAACTAAATATAGAAATTCCATTTGACCCAACTATACCGCTTCTGGGCACCTTCCCAAAAGAGTTAAAAACAACATAGTGATACATATATGTTCATTTCACAACAACACAATTCAAAAGAGTTAAATTACAGCAGCAGCCTATATGTGCATCAACAGAAGAATGGATAAAGAGAATACGGCATATATATACACAATGGAATTCGACTCAGTCATCAAGAAGAATAACTTTAAGCAATTTGTAGGAAAATACATGGATCTTGAGATCATAATGCTAAGTGAAATAAATCAGACACAGAAGATTAAATATCACATGGTTTCTCTTATATGAGAAACACAAAATATAAATAAAGAGCAAATGAAAGATGATGAGAAAAAGGCAGGTAGATTTTGTGAAGCTGAGAAGGGGAGTTGGGAAAGAGTAAGAGGGTAGGATGGAAGGGGCAAGGGGAGGTAAAAAGGGAAGAAGATGTGACATGTATATGCACCAGCTCCCCAAGGTGAATATAATCATTATATATCACAAGCATATACCAATAATAAAAACTAAAAATAAGTTTAAAATTCCTCTTTAGACCTCAAGATCCTCCTCCAATCATCAACTATTTTCTCTACTTTCTTTCACAAAATTATCAGTAGAAATTATCTAAATACCATTAAATTTGCTTAGATATCATTATATTTTTTAAGCCAAATAGGTTTTGTTTTTTTTTTTTAAACCAAGAGCATGTATTGGTACATTCTACATACATTGGTCACATTCATTATATTTATTCTGTACCTATACATGGTGCATCTTGGTCAAATAGGTTTTTAAATGATTTTTCACTTCAGGTGCTAGACATAGGGATAGTCATTAATCAATAACATCATTGGTCCATGTTGGGCTGTTTTTATTTTGTTATTTTTTTAATTTCCACTAATACCCATGAATTCATCAACAAATCAAAGAACTGGAACAGTAATATATATTTGTTCGCATATAGGAATATATATAAAGAGAGCATGTGCTATATAATGTGCATTACTCTAACGGCACATCCTTGCTTAGAAATGTATTGTTCTGATTAATCTTTTATGGTTTTGTGGTGAGTCTATCTTCTTTTGTTTTTTGGTGCTGGGGATTGAACTCAGGGCCTTGTGCTTACAAAGCAAGCACTCTAACTGCTGAGCTAAATGCCCAGCCCCAGTGAGTCTATCTTTAATTAACTGTTTTGTCTTAAAGTTTATTTCGCTAGATATCTACATTGCTATACTGGCTTACTTAAGGCCAGTACTTGCCTGCTGTATTTTCCCCCAATCTTTTCTCCCAGAGCTGCCATGTGGTGCCATGAGCAGTACACCATTCAGCTATCTACTACCTAACTCAGACTGCCACTCAGGGACACGGTCCTCGGCCCCCTTCTTGTCTCTCTGTACATCAGATTTCTAGACTCTCTTATCTCCCCTTTAATTTCTGAGATCTCTCCGACATATCCTATTCAAAACTGTGTGATAGATGATTCCTCCCACTCCATCATTCGAAACTGCTCAACCTTCTATGCCATCAATCAAGCCCAAGACACAGGAATCCCCCTAGAACCTCCTCTTTGCTCAATCCCTGTAGTCATCTTCTAATAGATTCTGTCAGTTCTACTTCAGGATAAATCTCGCTTTGGCGCTCAGGCCTCATTTCTGCTGCCACTTCATCAGTATGACCCATCATGATTTAAATCCTAAGTCATTCTGTTTTCACTCTTGTCCCATCCAATTCAACTGGCTAATTTATTACACAGAAATCCAAATTGTCACACACATACACCAGAGTTTAACACTTACCTCCTATGACTTCTCAGTGCAGTCAGCATAAAATAAAATCCCTTGGCCAAAGTCTATAAACTCTGACACAATCCAGCCCTGGCCATCTCTCCCGCCTCACCTTGTACCCTCTCCTCGCCACCTCTCCATCTGCGTTCCAGGCACTGATTTTCTCTCAGTCCCAAGAGCAGGCTTTGAATTCTACAGTCGCAGAATTCTACACAGCCCTCCCCCTGACTGAGCGCTGTCCACCTCCCTCTCTGCTTCCTCCTTACTTCCTTCTCATCCCTGAGGTCTCAGACTCAGGGCCCCTGCTCAAAGAGGTCTTCCGCGTCTTCCATGTCATGGAAGAGGAAGCAAGTCCTTCCTCTTAACTTCTACCTCAGCTTCTTGCTTTTCTCCTGTACAGCATATATCACTTATTTCGTTTGACGGTGCACAATTTCTTAGTCCTTCTCCTCTCTAGGATTTCAGCTCCATGAAGCAGAGACCGTATCATAATAGTTCACTAATAACTGTTGGGTGGACACATGGATGGATGGTCAGACTGTCTTGGGGACTATGAAGGTGTGAGCTTTCCAATTTAGGCACAGTATTACCCCTAATACTATTATGAAGAAAGTCACCTAACCGATTTCGACATAAATTACAGCACTGTCAATAGTACAGTGCTATTTATGTTTCTTCTTCCACTTCATTTCTCCCTAATTCTGTCCTCCATCAACATTTCCTCTATTGTACCCATTTAAACATTTTGTTAAAGCAAAGCATGAGTTTCTCTAATGAAAATTTTCACAAGGACAACCATGGATGTCTCATATACATATTTTTTAACTTGGATAATAGCAAACACATGTCGATACAGTTATTAAGGAAAAAGATGTTTTTCCAGCAGCTGTTGACTTCATCAATTCCACTATGCCATGAGTCGTTCTAACTTCTTCTGCACTAGAAAGCTACAATTAAGAAAGTAGGGAATTTTTATTGTGATGAGAGAGGACTAGGAAGATTTAGACATGGAGAAAGTTAAAAATAAAATTGGCTTGAGAGAGAGATCTGATACTATAGAAAGTTGAGTCATTTAAATGTCAAAAGGGGAAAAACTGCATAATGTACCTAGTGCTTTAACAGAACAACTGACAATTTTGTGGAAACTGGCATGGAGGATGGGGTACTCACAACAGGAAGAAGGCAGTCTTTTTGGTTTTTTTCAAAAAGAAAGAAAAATGCAACAGTCGCCAGTTTGAGCCACTCTATGAGTGGTCAATAAAGAAGCTTATTCCTCTCCTTCAGCTGAACTACCATGAGGCCAACTGTAAGGAAACAACTCTGCCAGACATCAGCCAATATTCTTTTTGAGAGGATATCTCCGAAATCCTCTAACATATCACACAACTCCTTGGAAAGGGGGGGATTTAATTACCTGCCCATCCTGAAACAGAAAGGTGTGCTGACTGTGTAACACAAGTAAGCACTTTGTGACATGCACAGCACATCGCACACATTGGTGGGTGTAACTCCTTGACGGAGATTTTGCATTTTTACAGTGAATTTTCTTTGTCTCGTTGCCTTCCATGTACTACTTCAAAATACTAACATTTTCCATTTATTGAGTACATATCATGAACCAGGCAACGTGTTCGGCATTGTACAAATACTTCTAACAACAGCCCCGTGTCCTACATGTTACTATATAGGTCAAGCAAATACCACTGTTCTGTTTCAAAGATCAGGAAAGAGAAGCTCAAAGAGGTCAAATTACTTGCTGTAGTTTACCTAATGAGGTTAACACCCCTGACTTTTAGCAGCAAAGCTCTTCTTTATGGAGAAACTAAGTGTTTAGCAGAAAGTGCAAAACATGGCACCACCTGGCAGGACTATGGTAAAACTGTGAGTCGTCAGTGGAGAAAAAAGGAGAAGAAATAGTTAAAAGTCACGTAAACAATGTATTGTCTAGTGTAACATTCTGTTAATGAAGTTGTTCACTATTTTGGGGCGCTTACGGGGCAACTATTTGGTATTACATGGGATAGAAAAATTAGTAAGTTAAGATGAGTAGACGGTTGTCTTCATGCTCAGTGAAGCAACCACAAGGCAACTTCGAGACAAAATTAATAGTCTGCTGTTTTCTACTAAAGAAATAACTTTTATTAAAACAGGAATCACTGACCATACATGTTACAGTTTAATGCACTGGCTATAAAATTGTGCCCTATACAATACCCTAAAGTGGAGTAAAGGTAGAGAACAAAGGAATGGTGTCTAGCACTTTGCCTCAAACAGACAAACTCTGGTTTAATTTCTTTTACTATTAACTTTTAGTGTTACATTCTGCTTGACTAAGCAGTTCTGCCATCAAAAAATTTTGAAAAAAATTGACTGATTTAACAAAATAAACACATATTTTAGTATATGTGCTGCCAAAGCGAGCACAAATAAGCATATATTTTATACCAATTTAGACCTTAAATAAAATGTTGGTGCTTGCTTTTAGGATTACCACTCAAATTTGTCCTGATAATATTTTTTAAAGATCCAGGCTTAACAGACTAGATGACCAACCACAGAAAATATCTGTCACAACCATGAGTAAATACCAATTAAAATATATGACAGTCTTGCAAACTCTCACACCCCTGTTCTAACAGAAATGAGTAATGGCTCGAGTGGGATGAGTAGGAAAAATGTGGTGGTGTCATTTACATTCCTGAAGAAGAAATAAATTTAACAGTGAAGTTATTGGCGTTCCGACTAATATCTGGGGTACTGTCAAATATTTCTCAGGCATGTTACAACAAAGTATCAGCTTTTAGTCTCCACATTGAACTAGAAAAGTTTCTTTAGAACTTTTTACTTTATTCTCAGTGTCAGACAATAGTGAAAGCAAGAATAAGCCACCATGTAGCAGAAAAAACTTGGATCTCAGAAGCAGGAATGGAGGGAAAAAATGAAAACAAATCTTTTGTAAATAGGGAGGGAGGAGGGGGTGAGGGGAGGGGAACGGGAAAAAGAGAAGCAACAAGGTATATCATGTACAGGTACAAATCCCCAATGATGAATCTTATCAATATGTATATTGAAAATGTACCATTAAAATAAAATTAAAAAAAAAAAAAGAAGCAGGAGCCCGAGATCAAATCCACAGCCAAGCTAGGAACCAGGTGTGTGTCTTGGATAAATCATGTACCCGACTCTCTTCTCTAGATCAGCAGGCATAATGCCTCCTACCTTGTTAGTTTGTGGTGGAATTGGAAATGTGAAAATGCCTAAAACACAATCTGACCTCATGGGAATATGAAAGTTTTAGGCAGCCCATCAGTCTGTGACCTGATCTTACTTTTTCCAGTGTCCCTGCTTTCTTAGCACTTCTAAGCCTTTCCCTTGCCTTTCTTTGTAGACTAGATTTCTTCTTGTGCTCATCAACAGGAATGATGTTAAAAATTACCCAAATCAAGCTTAGTGCAGCGGTGCATTCCTAGAATCCCAGCACCTAGGGAGGCTAAGGCAGCAGGATCGCAAGTTCAAGACCTACCTCAGCAACTTAGTGAGACCTTGTCTCAGAATAAAGAGTTGGAAATGTAGCTCAGCAGTAGAGTGCCCCGGGTTCATTTCACAGTATCATCAAAAACAGAAACGAAAAAAATCCCCAAATCTACCAGAACTTTTACCTCAAAGATGTCATTGGCCGGCTTCCATTTCTGTGTTTTCATCCGGGGAATCCAAGAGACATCTGATGTGTTTAAACTGCACTATAGATTGATTTCTTCTCCATGTGTTGTCCATTCTGGTCCCAGTCAATGGCAGATATGGGAGCCAAGTCACCTCGCTTGAAGCGCCAGCCAAGCAAAGGGGTGCGAGAGGACAGAGAAGTTGATTAGAAAAAGTGGTAAATATGCCTATTTAGTCTAAACATCCGTAACGCTTTAGTCTTCCAGACTCTCCTACACGTGTGTCCTCCTATATCCCCACAAGATAGAAAGGGAGGCCACTTAACCCTATTTTACAGATAGGAGGAATGCGGCACGAAGGATCAATGACCTCCCCAGGGTCGCTTGCAGAGTCACTGGTGGAACAAGAAATAACTCCAAATAGAGCGCTTACACTGCCTAATCTCTCTTTAACAAGTAAGACTGCAAAAATTTCACAGACAGAAAAGCATAATGAACGCTGTATCTGTACCAATTTTTAGAGACAAAGCCGCAGGCACGGAGAGAAGGAGGAACTATCCGAGGTCACTAAAGGGAGAGAATAAACCCCCTTAAAATAGGCTTCGGCTTCAATAGAGTCATGCTTCTTCTAGGTAATATTAATGCCAGTAAAGAAGAGACCTGCGGGTTAAATCCTCGGCCCCAGCCCGGTGGCAATGGGGAGCTGCCCCTTTCCCTCTTGGCTCAGTCAATAAATAGATGTTGCTTTCATACAAGGCTCAGAAAACACTGTCAATACTCAGCCACTACCCACAAATTAAATGAGCTATCTTACTGTAACAGCATAACTATTTCATTCTCCGTGTGATTTAAATGAAACATGCAAAGAGAGAAGAGGCACGACACAACTGCTGCCCCGAGTTTCAGTAAGAGACTGCTGCTGGGCTCCCTCAGAGCTGTGGGGCCATTATGAAGCACAAATGTCTCCTCCACCTGACCCGCCGAGGGGCTGGCGCCGGAAGGGAGGTTCTCTCAACGCTCAGCAGCGGAGCGCAGTGACCAGCATCACTGGCAGGGGGATTCACTGCCTGCTCTGTGGTTAACGCTGCTAAGCAAATTTGGGAGTTGTTACGGTTCCCACCCTGTGGTCCAGGCTCATTTGGAAAATAGACCAAAGAGAGCCTAGTGCTTTGAGAATGTCAATGTGAAATTATAATTGCTTATTACATAATACAGTTAGTAAAGTATTTTCTGTGTTGTTCGAGAAACAGGCATGTACATTGATAGAGAAGACAGAAGACTTGGGCATAATTATGTTTTCCTCTTGTAACTTTCCCAGGCAGAGAAAGCTGCTCCGGTTCCCGATTTTATCCCTATCCTATTAAACTGTAAACTACCAAGTTTTAGGCATCACTGTAGCCATAAGCTTTAGCATAATGACTGGCACAATAAATACTTGCTAAACTAAACTGATACCCTGTTACAGAAGTCACCATTATATAGAACATATCACACTAAGTTCTGCTACTGGTATACAATAATAACAAATCTCTTAAATGGAAGGACCAAGTCTGGTCCCTTTATATCTTTGTAACTCTGAAGCAGTGCTCCAACAGAACTCCTTGTGATAATGGAAATTTCATTACAAGACATAGAAAATATTCTTTTTAAAAGCTTCTTCCTTTAAGATTCTATAAATGTACTGTCCAATAAGAGCCACAAGTCCTTGTGACCAACGCTGCCACATTACCAAAGCTGCAGGAGTCTAGGATGATGCTATTGGCTGCTGTTGGAATATTTCTGAATGAATGAATACACACGCCTTATCCCTCCATAAACCTCCATCCCACAAACAGCTCTCAGCCGTAGAGAGCTGGGATCACTTAATACGTACTCCTTTTATTGGTTCTGTCAGCACAAATGCATTACGTTGTAGGGACCATGTTTGTAACTGGTGCTGACCTTCTGTTTTTCCCAGCCACTCCTCTCAGGGGAAGAGTTCACATTCTGTTCCTAAAGGCCCCTTGAGCAGTCGTTATAGAGAATCCTCTCAGAAACTGGAGAAATGGAAAAGCAAGACCAGAAAGCAATTTGGGCACGTCCTCCCATAGTGGAAGATAGCAAAAGTGTATGTGCTCCACAGCCACTAGCAGCCTGCACTCTGATCCTTTGCAGTAGTGAAGACGTGATGGGATCTCATAGGAAGCAGTTCCCAGAGTGGCTAATGAGCCTTGGCAACGGCCCCATGATCCAAGAGGGCAGCCCCAGCAGAGCCTCCATCCTTACAGAAAAGTACAGGTTTGGAGACAGCATTTCAACTGCAGTCTTTGGAGACCAAGTCCGTGCATTCACATAGCACTGTAAAGGATTCCATGATGATAAAGCTTGACATTTCCACTAGTCAGGCTCAGTGAGCACTTGGAACATATTAATTTATTTACAAAAAGGAAAGAAATTTAAAATTACTCACATCCTGTGTTTTAAAGAAAAATTATATTGCTATGTACTTTATGACCATGATTCAAAGCAGAGTTGCCTTCCACGCCACATTTTTAGAGACCATAATGCGATGGGTTTTTCATTTGCCCTCTGTCACAGCCCCCATCTCCACAGAATTGAGAAGAATGAGTGGGAGACAAGCCTGGTTGCACTCAGACTAGGCTGTCTTCAAACCAGGGCTCAAACCACTGTTTCTCTCTAGTTCTCTTAGATCAAAGGAGTGTAAGCACATGTTGTTTATAAGTTTTAGGTTCCTCTGGCATCTAGATATTAATCATCTCCAGCACCCAGGAACAGGTAAAAATCAGAATTCTCTTTCCCTACAATCTCACTGCCGGGTGACATATTATAGTGAAAACACATTTGAAACCAAATGTTCAAATACTTATAAAAGCAGGTTCCAAAGCAACTATGTGACCTGACACAGAAAGTGCAATGGAGTCCCACATAACACCACACATGAATACATTACTCACGATTGTGGCATCAGTTTTCTTACTTCGAATGCAGCTAAACTTCTGCTCAGAGTCAAGGGGCAGGTTCCTCTGTTTATTGAATGTCCCTGTGAAGAGGACAGCCTGTGGACCTCACTTCAGATTCCTACACCCCGTTGTTTATTTAAGGGCAGAAATGCCCATAGAATATCCCTGCTAATCTACACAACTCAGTCACCTTCACTTTACCAATAAACATTTGTTTTTAGCATCCTCTGTGTTATCCGGCAAACTTTCATGTGTACACTGGAGATAAGGTTATAACAGGACAGCTAGTTAGGATTTTTCAAATGCTGGGTGGGGATCCTTGGAGTGTGTATTCCTTAGCCAAGCACTACAAAAGTTAGCTGTTCATTACTAAGTATTCTCTAAAGCCTAAAACACACACACTCACACACACGCACAAACACACCCCTCTGTCAGTGCTAAAGGACTATGAAATAGTTTACAGAGAATATAATCACACTGCTTTCCCTTCAAAAGAATTCGCCCTCAGAGTGGCTGGCAGGTGAGAACTCTTGCCTCTTGCTAGATACAGGGCTTCACCTTGGATACAGTGTTTTCCCTTATTGTCTTTCCTCTAGTTCTCCTGTACAAACAGTCCCTGGAGCTGACTATAGAGAACAACACATGCATGAAATCATTGTGAGCGCACAGCGCACACACACATACCAAGGCAAGTACAGACCCAAAAGTACTTTTCCAAACCATCAGGATCGTCCCATAATCCAGTTAGCTATTTGTCTCATTTGACACACCCCTATCATTCCCTCTTCCTAGAACAGAAATACATAGTAATATCCACACATGGGTCCTAAACATCCTGCTATATTGATTTTTTGTCTTTCTTCTATGAGCAGAACATAGTAATAAATAGTAATAAGTTTCTAGTAACTTAGGCAATTATAACAAAAATATTATAACTGGAATGCTTATAAAAACCAGATACTTATTTCTCAGAGATCTAGAGGCTGGGAAGCCCAAGAAAAGTCACCAGCAGACTAGGGGTTTGGCAATGGACTTCTCCACAGAGTGTCCTCACATTGCCGAGTCTTTGAGTGGCAGAAGAGGGCACGAGGGAGTTTTGCAGGTCCTGTTTATAGGCACACTCCAATCCCATTCGTGAGGGTTCTGCATGCATGACCTAATCAGCCTCCCTAATCCCCACCCCCTAATATTATCACCTTGAGGGGTAAAATTTCTACATATAAATTTGGAGAGGATTATAGAATTGTGAAATTGATTGAATAAAGACTTTCATCTATTAATAAAAATGAGAAAAGAGGTGAGGAGAGGAGAATGGAGGGGAAGGGGAAGGGAGGAGAGGAGAGGGGAAGAGAAGAGAGATATCTGAGTAGGTCACAGATAACAAGGATAATAACTTGAGTTTAATGAAGTTTGTTTCACTTTTATGAGAGTGTGTTTAGTGAGTTGTACTACAAAACATATTTCTTACTAAAGATAACATCAAAAATATTTAAAGCACTACCATAATTTATTTGGAAATAAATTTTCTTTGGTTCTCAAGTAAAGTAAAAGAAAATTCTAATGGGAAATGCCATGTATACATCAAGATTCACAAGAAAGGAAGGTTGGGACTAAATTTTATGAGTTTAAAACATCTCCCTGGGGACACTTTATTTTCAAGGTGTCAGAATGATCCCCTTACACAACCCAAGACACTTCCGGGAAAAGTGGAACCGTAGTTTGCATTCTCCCAGAAACTGACCCTACAGTAAGAATTCACAAGCAAGTGGTTAATTTGAGAAGAGAAAGGAGTGTTAGTTGGGAACTAGGCAAAGTGATACAGGAAAGGAAGAAAGCTATAGGGTAGCTATTAAGTCAGCCACCACCATCAGCTCGTGGGACTGGCAAAACTCAAGGGAACAACATATGCTACAAAATTATCCTACAAGAGGACAAGCATCTATATCCAACTCTCACATTAATCCTGGGGATAGGGAGGTAGTGGTTGCCAATTCCCCGGCAATTTGGCCTGCCTGCTCTTGGGCATAGTAAGGCACAGAAGTTTCTACTGCCTTTGCAGTTGGGGCTTGGTCCCCAAGATGCAGATACTGAAAGGTCCAAGGGATGTGGATACAGTGCTCACTTCCTCTGTTCAGGTGGCCATAACCTACAGAGAATCACCTCATAGGCAATGGCTTGTCTACATTTCACCCTTGCACACTCACCTTGGAGTCAATGCTTTTCTGGGCTGAGGGTCCAGATAATACTGAGTAGAAAGCAACATGTGTAACATCAAGTATTATGTGGGCACTAGTATTTGTAGCAAATGAAAAGTGGGCGAACCGTTCTTGGTTGTTCTAAAGTTTCCACCACTTTGTGATGAAATGAGTCTGCATAAACTGACCAGGAAAACCTTAATGTGGCCAGATGTTAATGATACTGTCCCTGAACCATCAACCACATACTTCAGCTTTGCCTACTTCTGATTTCTCTAGGATTTAGCAGTGAGCGTGAAATTCTCAGCCATGAGCTCCTGCATAATTTCTGAATTAGTCCATTCTTTTAGCCTCAGCTTACCCTGCTAGCCAGAGGGAAGAAGGCATTCAACCACAGTCTCCTCCCTCCCACTTTCACCCCCCAGATACCTGAGTTGTGGCAGTTCTGCCCGCTGGGCCCTTGCCACTGTCAGAGGGAGGAGAATTTGGTAAGGATCCATGATTATGTGGATTCCCCAGCTGAAATGGTCCAATCCAATGCATCTCCATGTTCTGTGCTGGGAAACACCCCACCTGAAGGAGATTGATATTATTTATCAGGTGTGGAGTGTTTCCAAAGAGCTACCAATGGGGACTGGTAATTCCACAGTTCCTCGTTAATCACACAATTGCAGATTCACATGGGGAGTTGTGGTCACGGGTTGCCAAGTTGCCTGGCCAGAACGAGGGGATGGAATTACCAAGTCAGGTTTAGATATGTGCTGAAATAGACTTTAGTGACTCTGTCACGATACCAACTGCATTCAAGGCAAGAGAAAAATGGCTTATGTAGCTCTCGGATCAGCTGAAGAAACTAGAAACCTTTAGCTTCCTGAGTTGTAAGAGTTAGTGAACAAAGTCTAGTAGACGAGAGAACACAGTGCTCCCTCTCCATCAGGTGATTTGCTCTAGAATTCGACTTTACACGTTCTATCTAAAACATATGTCCCAGTCCCAGCTGGTTATGTTGACCAAGGAATACAAATTCAACTGAGTTTCCAGCTTGGAGCTCTGAGATCTCTGTGGCTTCTCCACGGGTCACAGCTTGTCTAAACCCAGATCATTTAGCTATGACCTTCCTATGTTGCACCCTTTCTTAGTTCTTCTAAGTTGTTTCTAGGGGTCTGGATTTGATTCTCCAAGCCTCTGCCACTGGCCTCTTCAAACTAAACACACCGGACTCTTTAAGAAGCAGGCACGACTCATTGTCTCATTTCAAACATCTCCATTGCTTGAAGACCAGCACCTGTGATGGATCTACCATTAATACCAGCTGAGCTGGAGGTGGACTTGGGCCACTGTGGCAGAAACTGGTTCATCTGTATATGAACCTCTTGCTTTCCCTCCTGGGCACACGTGAGACTACCTGTCCTAAACTTACTTGCACTGGAATCGTGCCTCAGATATTGCAGTGTAACTGGAGCAGAAATTATATGCTCTGTTTCCAGACTTGAACTGTAAAAACATCACACACGGTCCACTCTTCCTCTGTCTAGGGGCTGGATGTCTAGGTCAGGGGTGTTTCTGAAAACCACCTGTCAAAGTGGGAAAGCATCTCTCCACTTGGGTCCTCAAAGGAATGTTAAGAGAACAGCACCATCTTCCGCCGTACTCCAAACTCCAGAACCAACGGGCTTTTCCATCAGTAAGAAACTTCCACTGAGCTGGGCTACTAGGCTTTCAGGGTTTATCTGTTACAGCAGGTGGACTTACTTCATCGAACAGCCAACCACGGCAAAGCCAAGACTCACAGCCGAGTGAGTTGCCTGAACTGTCCATAGAGTGCTCCCCAACTCACTCAGGGAAGTTGGCAGTCCAGAGTTCCTGAATGCGCAGAGGACTTAGAGGAATATAGAGTGAGTAGGTGGGTGAGAGCCTCAGTCAGATATTTCTCAAGGGAAAAACATTCACTTTTCCATGTTTTGTAATTAGAATTTTCCATGGTCACATACTGAGTCAGAGCAAAGTCAGAATTTCTGTCCTCTCTCCACAGAGGCTCTTCCCTTGCAGGACGGGGTACAAGCTCTATTCCCAGGGTTGTGGGGGCCAATAATGAGAAGGGTCTTAAGCTCAGGATCCTACCTTTTGACGGAAATCATTGGGAAAACGATGCGCATCAGCCACTGACGAGTGAGGAAACTTAAAATAAGCCAGACACTCCCTTTTTGGTTTAAATATAGTATAATGATTTTATCCCACCAGTATGATCAGGTCATTAGAAACACATTTCCGTTATTTAATCTGTAAACCATATTGCCGACCTCATTTCTACAAAGGAAGAGGCAAATTAAAAATTCCACCCTGGGGTGTCACACCACCTAACAGCTAAGTGCTGCCACCCAGATGTATAGCAAAGAAGTTGAAGACCCGGGAAAGAAAACGTGCTCTAACAAAGTGTCTTAAGGCCCTCAACCCTGCGCTAGGTCATCAGCCAGGGTCTGTTTCCGCTAGGAAAGTGCTCAGCTTTTTTTGTATGCCCTCAGGGAATTCAGGAATGCTTCCTCAGCCCTACCCTGAGGGGAAAATTCCTCAGAGCTGCGTGAAAGGCACAGGGCAAAGAAAGAGGATGAGGCTACTATCTTGTGGCGGCCAGCCTCATCTAGAGAGAAATGGCGGGCCTAGGAATGACTGCCATGCTGGGCCTATATTTAGTTCTTGTAGTGCCTCACCTCTGTCTCTCAAGATGGCAAGGGCCTGTGAGACCAAAAGTTTTTCTCCTTGTAGCAGTGCTCTGACTCACTAGTTAAAAAAAAAAAAAATATGAGAACAATAAGACCCAAGGGGATAAGAAAGTTCCAAAAAAATAAAAAGAAATACTTGAGCATTCCTGTGGACTGAATAAAAAGACAACGGTCCTGGAAACTTTGTTTTAGGAGGTCTCCAATAAGCTCTGTTTTATTAGAACACAAATCCAAACTGCATCCAATACTAGTTTGCAATTTACATGGAGTTCCAAAAAGCATAAGCCTATTTTTGTCACAAGTGTTTGACAAATGAAAAGCTCTCAAGTGTCAACTAGACTATCGCTGGGTCTTACTGCCAACAGCCTTAGAGGAACTGACCTTCAATTGCAGCTGAGTGGCGACCAGTCTGAGTGTAGGTCTTGATTCCCAAACGGTGTTACAGACGCAGTGGATATTTTTCAACTAACTCTTCTAATTTTGTAAATAACTCATAGAAGGGCTTAACAAACTTTTCTTTTTCTTAGCCAAATCATAAATATTTTTAGGTTCCATAGGACATGTGGTCTTTGTCACAACTTGTGAACTTTGCCATTTGAGCGTTAAAGCGACCAGAGACAGTAAGTAAATGAGTAGGCAGAGCTGCTCCAGTAAGACTCTGCTCCACTGGGATGAAAGATAGCCGGTGGGCCAAATTTAGCCTGTGGCCAGAGTTTGCTTATCCTGGTCAGAACCACTGCTGACGATACCGCACTCACAAATGTCACCTGGGCTTCACCCTGTCCTATGGTAGGAGCCACTCTCACCCACGCTCACCTCGAGGTAGTCTCGAAAACCTTCTCCTGGCCAACAAACACCGAGAAAGAGCAGATGAATCCATATCTTGTATCATTATCAGCACCACAGGATTAGCAACTCAATCTAACTGCAGAAAATAGAAAGTTAATTGGAAATCTACTATATGTGCTGCCAAAGTGAGCACATAATTGGAAAACTAAAAATGACTATGTTGCTGGTTGATGTAGCGTCCAGTGATTCCAGGCTCTTTTTGTCCTGCCCAAAGAATTGGCCAGAACGACTGATGAACAGGTAAGTGTAACTTCTATTTAAAGGTAGAAAAGGGGAAAAGTAAAGAAAAAAGAAGAGTGAAGGAGGCAAGAAAAGTGAAGATGTGTCCCCCACACAGGATGGGCCACTGCAGAAACAGGAAGACAGCAGAATAGAAAGACTGCAGTGGCAGAGAAATCAATGGCCGCCGTCTTAACATAGCCTCTCGCATCTGGTCCATCGGAAGTTGCTTTGCCCATTCCAGGACGTGATTAACAGGTCACATTCTGTTGTTCAGTCTCTGTCCTGGCTGGGGTTACTTCCTATTTTCAGCCTCCCTTCCCGATCTTTGTGATTGACAGGTTATATCCTGTTTTCCAGCCAGTCTGCCATCCCTAATCTCCTGCCTGAATTATATATTCTTTTAAGTTTGAGTAGGAAGAAAGAATGAGGTTTTTTGAAATTCCTGCATCAGGAAGACAGAGCAGATGAATCTGCAATTTGAATCTTAGTCAGTTTAGCTAAAGTACAATTCCGTCACCTTGGCTAAAGTAGTACAATCAGCAACAATAGCACCAAACACAGCCTAGAAAATGACAAACTGTGGTAACTATTGATCTGCCACCTTTAACCATATTAACTAGATTTGTGGTTATATAACAACATCCAAAATGAACTAGAAACTTGTATACAGTAAATATGCCTCCATATGAAGCTAAGTGAAACTTTTAAAGATCTGGTTTCCTGGATGATAGATAGCCCATTTCCAGGCCGTTATACAAGATTTTGCTCCCAGGAAGCACTCAAACCTGGATCTCTTGCTATCGTTTATGGAGGTGGGGGTTTGGTAGTCTCAGTTGGTTCTTGCTTAAACACCAATGTTAATGATGGTTGAATAATCCTTTCAAGTATGGATGTCTCTACTGTCACATAATCTGGTTGCAGTTCTTTGGGACAATAAGAATTTCAAGTTTATCTAAAGCTATCTGATTCACCTAGTTGAGTAGGTAATAGAAGGAAGCATGTGGCTGTATTGATGGCAACTACCTGAGAACATTTTCTCATTTTTTTTTTTACCCTGAGCTCCCCAGCTCTGCCAGTCTTTTGAGCCTATACCTTTGTGGAAGATGGAATCATGTAGCTACCAGAAAGCCACGCTTTAGTGTGGAGGTTCTAAACCCTGGGTACACACTAAAAGCACCTCAGGAGTTTGTAAAAATCTCAACACCCAGGTCCATACTCTAAACCAATTAAGTGAGGTTTTCTAAGCGTGGAACCATCTTGTTTTAAAAGCTTTCAGAACAGAGTTAATCGTAGACCACCTGAGTTCAAAATCTAATGTAATCAATTTTCTAGTCTAAGTCTCAGTTTCTTCATCTATATATTTGTGACCATTAATCCTGATATGTAAACTTCATTTCATTAAGGAACCCCTAAGAGACTAGTAAAGCAAAGTCTTGGATGCCTGGGTAGATCCTTTCCACTGTCATAGAACCTGTTTGGGGTTCTTTGGGACAATAAAGAACTGACACTCTTCCTTGCCCTGGCTCTATTCCTTGTTCTGCTCCCTGGGCTGCCATGAATTAAGCCATTTTTCTCTGCTACATCTTTTTGCCATGATGTTCCTGCCTAGGAGCCAGCTGACTATGTACTGAATCCCCCCAAACTGTGAGCTAAACTAAACCTTTCCTCCTTTGTGTCAGGTAGTATGTCCAACAATGGGAAAGCTGAAAAATATAGAAAACTGGAACTAGAGAAGTGGAATCATTTCTATGATTATACCTGACCATGTGGTTTTCAAACCTATTGGAATTGGTTTATAGGAGGAGTTTGGAAAGTTTGGAGAAGCAGGCTAGAAAAACTCTAGAGTGCTGTAAACAGTTTGATGGCTGATTCTGGTTGGAGTCAGATGACCAGGGTGCTAATAGGAAGGTGCAGAGTAAAGGACAGGCTGAGGAGGTTTTAGTCAGGAACAAGGACTCTACTGGCAGTTGGACTACAAGCCATGTGTGTTACACTCTGGTAGAAAATTTCTCTACATTTTGCCCAGATCCTGAAACATCGCCGGAGACAGAGATTTAAAATGGTGGACTAATTAATCTGGCAGAGGAAATTTCAAGACAGTCCAACATTCAGGCTCTAGCAGGCTTTATTTATCCAGGTTAATAGTGAGAGCAGGGGCAGAAGGCAGGGTATAAAAATTGGAAAAACCTAAGTTTTGTCCCAGAAGGAATCATGCGTAAAGTTGGGGCTAAAGGAGATATGGCTGTTAAAGATATTAGCACCATCCAAAAGAAACTAAATACTTTGTACAGAGACAAGAGGAAAGATGCCTTAAGGACATCTCAAGAATCAGCAACACCCCACCCATGGCAGATTAAAGGATGTAAAACTGCCAAGATTTTATTTGAGAAGACAGTTCCTAAAATCCCTGCTCAAGAAAGTCTTTCCGGAGAATTGGTTCCCCAAGATTCATTACACCATGCTCAGCCATGCAGGCACTCAGAGACTGCTGCAGCCATATGCCAAGAAGGATGGCTACTGCTTCCACTGACAGTAGATCTTCGCGTAGTATACATGAAGCTGCTTCACTGGCGTTCCAAGTGCAAGAGTTGTGGGGTCAGGGATATTTCCACCCAGGTTTCAGAGGAAGGTCTGAGAGGCCAGGCAAGAAGCCCCTGAGTGGGCAATGCAGGAAACCGTGGGAATGAAGCAAAGATGCAGTGGAGACCCCAGAAAGTCAGAGATGCTAGGAATATGGAACATCAGCAAAGGAAAATTTCAGGCCATAGGTGGAACCAGCCCAAGGGAGAGGCCTTGTGGGATGCAAACAGCAAGCCCATGGAGCCACCTACATCCACATTTTATCACTATACACCCCATATG
This sequence comes from Hystrix cristata, assembly GCA_004026905.1. NCBI lineage: Eukaryota > Metazoa > Chordata > Mammalia > Rodentia > Hystricidae > Hystrix > Hystrix cristata. Next base: position 28,956 of record PVJO010011622.1, on the reverse strand, counting down.
CTGGACATGGAAGTACAGGATTTAGTGTTTGCCCTGCTGGTTTTCAGTCTTGCTTTGGTCCATTTCTTTCTTCTTCTTCTTTTTTTAATCCCCTATTCCTCTCTTTTGGAATGGGAATGTTTACTCTGTGCCATTATACCTTAGCATTATGTAACTTATTTTTGTATTTTTACAGAGGTTCACATCTAAAACACTGCCTCGAGTTTTAGAAGACTTGGACTTGGACTTTTGAAAAATACTGGAACTGTTGAGATTTGGGGGAATGGATTATTACATTTTCAGTTGTATGCAGGATATTTGTATTATTAAAGGCAAAATTAAGAATTTACTACTGTTTCTATTTGGAGATTAAATAAGATTTAAGGAGATATGTTTGGCTGTGAAGTTTACAAGGGCAGGATTGTGACTGTCAATCCTGATACGTCATTTTGACTGGATTAAGAAATGCCTAGCAGGCATTGAGCGATGGATTCACTGCACTTACCCCCAACCAACTTCATGCCCATGAATTCTGCACCCTTCCCACATCCACACACTGATTCCAAGCCATCTCTACATTTTGTTTTCCCTAAGAACAGGCAGCAGAGGCTCCAACCAACCCACCAACTTGATCATGGATGAGGCAGGGAGATAAGGTAAGCCCAGAAGTCTGCAAACCTGAGGAGAAAGGACAAACCTGATCAGCAGTGGTACCCCCAAGAAGAGCCCACCACTACTGTAAACTACAAAAATAGCACTCAGTTTTACTACAAAAGTGACTCCTTCACAGCATGATAGAGTTAAAAAAGAAATCCAATACAGTGCCTACCATATCACCAGAGAGATCTAATCAGGCTCCATTTTGGGAAAGGATTGCTCAAGACTGAGCCACAGAATTACAGAACAATTCCACTTCAGAGTTTCCAGAGCTACCCTCCAACAGTGACTAGGTGAGTGACAGTCATGGGAGACAGCCTGAAAGAGGCTGTGGGCAAGACATAGGCCCCCTGAGAAGTTTAAGATTAAGCTGGGAAGGACATGGGCCCTGCTCTCCATAGTGAGAAACCAGGTCCACAATTGTGGCTTTCAGAAAAGGGTGGATCTGAAAGTGTTGGCATTAATTCCAACAGTCTGCTTGAACCCCTGCCTCATGGCCTACATCCAGCAAAGACCAGAGGGCTAATTAATTACTTTTTCAATCTACCAATGGGAGCAAGGACACATGTTGGCCTGAATGGTTGCCACCGTCTGGAGTGTATGGCCAGAGGGACCTCTGGAGCAGAGTGGACACCACACAAAACAGGCCATAAAGTTAGGTGGAGAAAACCATGACTTGATGCATTCTAAAACTGCAGATCCTGGAAAGGAACCACTCATTCAAAAAGACAGAGAAATTGGAGGAGGGCCTCAATTTTTTTCCTTTTCTTTCATTGGTTTTGGAGTGTTTGGAGTTTTCTCCTTTCTCCTTTTTCTTTTTACTCCTTTCATTTTTTTTCATTCTTAATTTTCTTGTTTTCCTTATATGCTCTCTGTATTTTCTTTTTCTTCTTTTTCTAGTTTTTTGTTTTCTGTTACTATTATCTAATACCATTAATTTTCTTCTACTCCTCAATAGAATTTCTCTCTCAACTTTCTCTCATTCTTCTCATGTTCTATTGATTAATATTTCAAATTCTACTTTTCTCACTGTCCAGATCCCCACCCCATCTATCTTTACCAGTATGACCATTAAGCTTTATGAATCTTTATATAGTTAATTACCCCTATGATAGTACTGTTGAATCCTGTTCTTTTGTTAGTGAAGGTGAAGTTGTTTATTTAGTAAATATTTACTCTGAGTCAATATTTGATTTTTCTCAGTGTTTATTCTGTAATTATGAACCTCTTTTCTACGGGTAAGGAAAATACATTTCTGGTTCTTTGGTATGTCAATATCCAGTTTGTCTTTGACATTGTTATTGTTGCTAAGTTTATAACTACAGCCAAGATGACACAGTTGTTGCTGACAATTGGTTTTCTCTGTATTCCAATATCTGGATTGACTTACTGTCATTAAAATACTGTGGCCCATTCCCAGAGAATACTGTATTGAGCCAAGTACACTGCAACCTCCCCTCCAAAATAACTGGAAGAGGTAGAATTCTGGGACAAAGGAAAAGGCCTATAGTTAGCCATGCGCAGCGTGCATCACTGAAAAGCAGACACTAGCTAAAGAGGTCTCCTTACTAGCCACAAAGTCTTCAACCATAATCAACCCACAAGCCTAAAGCACCAAAAAAAAAAAAAAAAAAAGAAAGAAACATGAGAAGAAAAGATGACAAAAGACCTCAAGAAACTGCCAACTTCTCCGTAGATCCACGGGGTTGAAGAAGAGGGAAATCAAAAGACATAGTAGAATTGTTTGAAAGAATAATAAAGGAGATAATAAAGATCAATAAGGTGTTTGGTGAGTTCAAAGAAGATATAATTGAACAGAAAATGGACCTAACAAAATAATCAACGAGTCTATGGGAGACACTAATAAAAGCTAGCTGAGCTACCAAAAAAGATACAAAACATGACTGTCCAGTTTAGAAAAGAATCAGAGTGCATGAAAAGGTGCCAAACAGAAATTCAGGAGATTCAAAATTCTATTGAAAGTATGGGCAGCAGAAACAACCAGTGCAAGGACAGAGCGTCAGAACTAGATGGGGCTATTGTCAATGACCAATTACTGAGAGACATATTAAAAACAACAATGAACATGAAAAATGGGTCCAACAGCTGCTAGATGACACAAGGAAGATTTATCTCAGATTAATTGGCATTAGTAAAAAAATCAGAAGACAGCAAAAATGGCATAAAACCCTGTTTACAGAAATAATAGCATAAATCTTTCCATACATGGAAAAATAATTTTACAGAGATAAGTGGTACATATAGAACAAGAGCCATGATCAGAAAAGAACTGTGACACATCATAGTCAAAATCCCAGAAGTCTGACTCATGAACAGAATATTAAAAACTGTTAGAGAAAAGCAATGAATCACTTATAAAGGAAAATCCATTAAAATTACAGCACACTTCTCAACACAAAACTTAAAGGCTAGGAGAGTTTGGAATGAAGTGTTTCAAACTTCCTAAAAGTAAACAATGTCCAACCCGGACTGATACATCTTATAAACGATCTTTCAAAATTAATGGAGAAGTAAGATATTTCCATGATAAAGAGCACCCAAAGAAATTCGTGACTACCAAACCAGCACTCCAAAGAATTTTCAAGGTATTCTAGAAATAGACAATGAAGTGAACAAAGCCAAAATGTCTAGTAGAATGAATACACCCAATAGGGAGAGCAGTTACATTGAGGGGAAAGTAAGAGCCTCAGCAACAGGAAAATGATAGTAATTATGGGATAGAAATTACAGGATAGTATAATAGAAGTTAATACATTTCCATAACAACTCTCAATGTAAATGATCTCAATTCCCCAATCAAAAGACACAGATTGGAAGAATGGATCAAGAAACGACAGTATGCTATATATAAGAAACACATTTAACCCAAAAATAAATTCATAGACTAGAAATCAAAGGTGGAAAACAGTATTCCATGCAATAGGAACCCAGACAAAAGAAAGAGTATCTATCCTATTTTCAGAAAAAGAGTTTACACCAAAACTGATCAGAAGAGAGAAATAAAGTTACTACATATTAATTAACACACTCACAACAGGGGCCTAATTTGTACATTTCACTGCCCAGTGGCTCTGATTTGAATTCCATCAAAATAGCTGTCCACCAGTGGTTCAAGCCACACAACGGGATAGTCATGCATATACCTCTGGTGGTTCAAGCCAGCAGGAACCTGTTGAGAGAAGAATTCAACAGGAAGAGATAACAATTATAAACGTGTGTGCACTGAACAATGGTGCACCCAACTTTATAAAACAAACACTAGTGGACATAAAAGATCAGATAAACATCAACACAATTGTAGTGGGGGGCCTCAATACCCCACTGTCACAAATAAATCAACTAGACAAAAAAATCAACAAAGAAATATCAGGGGAGAATCGAACCCTCAAATAAATGGATTTAATAACATACCCACAGAGTATCCTACCCAGTAAGAACAGAATACACATTCTTCTCAGCAGCACATGGAACTTTCTCCAAAGTAGACCACATACTAGCCAATAAGGCATGTTTAATAAATGCAAAAGAGTCAAAATTATACCATGCATATTATCAGATAATAGCACAATGAAAAAGAAATCAATGACAAAAGAAACCACAGAAATTACGCAAATGAATGGAAATTAAACAATATACTCTTGAATAATCAAAGGGCCACAGAAGAAATCAAGGAATAAGATAATTCCTAGAATTAAATGCTAATGCCAACGCACCACACCAGAATTTATGAGAAACAATGAAAGCAGTCCTAAGAGGGAAGTTTATAGCTATAAATGCCCATATCAGAAAAATAGAGTGAGCCCAAGTAAAGAACCCAATGATGCACCCCAAGGTCCTAGAAAAACAAGAACAAATCCAAAACTAGCACAAGGCAGGGAATTTTAAAGATCAGGGCAGGAATCATTGAAACTGAGACTAAAAACACAATACAAAGAATCAATAAATAGAAGAGGTGATTTTTGGAAGAGTAAACAACATAGGCAAAAAAGGAAATGAAAGACCCAAATCAAAACCTGTATTCCAATAAATTGGAGAATTCAGAAGAAATGGATAGATTCCTAAATATCTAAATACATATGAATTACAAAAATGGAACCAAGAACATATGAAAACCCTGAACAATTAAAATATGGGCAACTGAAATAAATAGACATTTTTCAGAAGAAGTACAAATAGCCAATAAATAAAATGGTCAACCACACTGGCCATTAGACAAATAGAAATTGAAACAATGCTGAGATCCCATCTTATTCCAGTAAGAATGACCATCATCAAGAAATCAAGTGACAACAAATGCTAATGAGGCTGCAGGGCAAAAGGAACATTTTGCATTGTTGGTCGGAATGTAAACTAATATAACCACTATGGAAATCAGATGGAGAATCCCCAAAAAACTAAAACTAGAAATTGCATTGGATTCAGCTATTCCCCTAGATATCTTTCTAAAAGAGTTAGAGAGATCATATTACAGTGATACATGCATATCCACGTTTATAGTGCCAAAATTTAAATAGTTAAATCCTTGAAGTGGCCTAAATTATCATCAACAGATAAAAAGATAAAGAAAATACAGTATTTAGACACACTGGAGTATTATCCTGCCATAAAAGAAGGATAAATCTAAGTCATTTGTAGTAAAATTGATGCACTTTGAGAACATAATGTTAAGTGAAATAAATCAGACACACAGGTTTAAGTGTTGCGTGGTTTCTCTCATATGAGAATTCCAAAATATAAATAGGGGGCTGGGGATTTAGCTCAGTGATTAGAGCGCTTGCCTTGTAAGCACAAGGGCCTGAGTTCGATCCCCGGCACCACAAAAAAAAAAAAATTAATACAAAATATAAATAAAGAGCAAAATAAAAGATGGATAATCAGAAGTACAGAGGTAGATCTTTTCCCAAATAGGAAAGAGATCAAAAGATGAAAGGAGTGGAGAAGAGGGGAAAGGAAGGGGGTGAAAAATGAATTGAGATATGTTATGTACATGTACCAACGTCCTACAAGGAAAATAACCATTATGTACTGCAAACATGTACTAATAAACTGAAAAGAAGAAAGAAAACAACATGTCTCAGAGAGTCCTCCATATCAGTATACAAGAATGTGCTCTTTTTAAAAACTGCATAGCTTTCCACTGATTGGATTATTTCAGTGAATTCATGGTCATCAGCTAGTACATGATATTTTGCTCTTACAAATGTTTCAGCAACAAATAATCTTTTATATCTATCATTTTGCACAAATGTGTATATAGATATTTCATGTGTGCATGTGTGCACACACACGTGTATGTGTGTGTTTGTGTATCATAAAGTCCCACATATGATTGCCTTTGCTGGGTCAAAGAACAAGAACAAGTAATTTTGGCAAATATTTTAAATTTCACTGTTTTTTGGTAACTACTTTTAATTTTACTGAACATTTTGTAGTTATTACTAAACTGCCCCATGAGGACTAGTTATTAACCTAAGTTCATGGAGAGCTTTTAGAGCAGAAATGTGTGATCGTATGTTAAAGACACATATAGTAGGGCATAATTACCGTACTTGGGCTTAAATTTCATACATTAGCTAGAGATTGCAAAAGCAAACATTTGCCATAGTTAGGGTTACCAGCGTCTCTCCTGATAAAGATGATTTTTCCTAAGTTTGTTGTTCTTTCTGTCATTAGATATTTGTTCTCAGAGGAAAAAAAAAAGAAAGAGAAATAAAGAGAGAGAGACAGACAGACAGAGATAGACAGGGAAGAAAGGAAGGAAGGGAGGAAGGAAGGAAGAAGGAAAGAAGGAAGGAAGGAAGGAAAGAAGGAAAGAAGGAAGGAAGAATGGAAGGGAGGGAGGGAGGGAAGAAGGGAAGAAGGGAAAGAAGGAAGGAAGGAGACAGAGATATTGGGTCTACCTAGGTGGGTCATGGGGACATGGCCTCGGGTACTCTTTCTGGTCCCTCTCCCACTCCTCTCTGACACCCTTGCCCTGCTCTGCTCCCTGGGCCGCCTGAACGAAGCAGCTCTGCTTGGCCACACCCTTCCACCACAATGGTCTGTCTAGGAGCCAGCTGAATTGGACTGGCTTGCCCCCAACTGTGAGCTAAATTAAACTTTCCTTCCTTTAACTTGTGTCAGATATTGTATCTAGCAACAGGAAAGCTGACTGATAAAAAAAAGATGATCACAAAGTTTAAGTTATGAGAGTATAAGAATGAAATGAGTTCATTCATGTAAAAATCTCAGCACAGTTTTTAAATGTTAGCTCACAGCAGCACGTGTCCCCTTCTTGGCTTCCCAGTTTTGACCTTCAGTACCTTCCAGATAGTTAGCTTTTCTTCATCCTCTGTGTCCTGTGGCAGCACGCTGCTGAAGTATGACTCCAGGCACAGCCTCAAACTCCAGGCTGTGCGGGTGGTGCCGTGGTCTGGCTCTACCAAGGACCATGCGACAGTCCCTGGAAGGTCCAACACTAGGAACAGAGAGTAGTAGCAGATACAGTGATCCATTGTCCCAGTTTATCCAGGACTGATGAGGCATTTCCCAGGCTCTGAATCCTAAAACTGGGATTGTCCAGGGTCATCTGAGATGTTTTGGTCACACTAATTGGATCAGATAGTTCAGAAAATCAATGCAGGCAGGATTGATTTCACCACATTTCTTCAGGGATTTCAATTGGCAGGAAATTGGAGTCTCAAGTTTCAGCACCATTCTGGGGCAAGGAAGGACCCCAGCCCTAGAGACACCAAGCAGATTCCTTTTCAAAGATCCACATCCTGTTTACAAATCTGACACACAAGATCAAGGCCGAACTAGCACAGGTAGCATGAGGATTGGGTTAAAAAGGCTTTGATCTCTAAGATTAAAACAAAACTGCACTACCGTCAGAGGTCTCAACCTTGCCAAAAAGAAAATTGCAGATGTAAGCTGAAGCACTCTACCCTGCCTGATCCATTCTTGACCTTCACTTGTCTTTTTAATATTTCTTCTAATTGTGGTAAAATACACAAACGTAAAATTTACCTTCTTGGTTATTCTAAATGTACATTTTAGTAGTGTTAAGTACATTCACATTGTTGAACACTTGATCTCCAAAACAATTTTACCTTGTGAACTCTTTTTACCTGCTCTTAAATTCTATACTCATTACACAACTCCACATTTCTCCCTCCCATTCCCTAGCAAGCACTATTCTATTTTCTGTTTCTATGAGTATGTTTATTCTGGGTACCCCATGTAAGTGGATTCATTCAGTATTTGTCTTTTTTATGAATGGCTTTTTTCACTTAGTACAGTGTCCTCAAGTTTCATCCCTGTTGGAGCGTGTGTCCTTCTTAAGGCTAAATATTCCACTGACTGTGTTTACTGCATGCTATTTATCTAGTCACCCATCCACCCACCCATCCATCTATCCATCCATCTATCCACCCATCCATCTACTCATCCATGCATCCATCCATCGATCCACCCACCCATCCATTCATCGACCCATCCATCTATCCATCTATCCATTCATCTATCCGTCCATCCACAGACATCTGGGTTGCTTTTGGCCATTGTGAATGATCCTGCTATCAACATGAGAGTGCAGATAGCCATCTCCTGGAGTCCCTGGTTTCAAGCCTTGTGGATAACACCCAGAAGTCAGATTGTCCTGACCTCTTCTTAATTTGTATCCTGACTTCCCCCTTTCCTTGCAGTGGGGCACAGTGACTCAGTGGTATTTCTCAGAGTGACAAGAGTTTGCTAGCCTTCCCAGGGAAGAGCTGTCTCCATTCTGCCACTACCGTGGTTGTAGTTACTGCTTCTTGCGTGTCTTCAAATTCTTGGGCTTGGAGCATTAACTTTCTCTGCATTATCAGTCATTTATTTATTTATTTTGGAGATACTTACGATGAGACTGGGACCTGAAGATCGAGGAGGTGACAACCTAATAAACAGTGGAGGGGAGAAGAGCATCAGTGTTGAACATATGGCATATGCAAAAACTCTTACTCAGTTGATCTCTTCTCACATTTCCCGTTTTTGTGCAACCAGCATGTCTGCATCATGCTACATGTTTCTTGCTTTCAAACAGTCAGTGACCTTACCTGGCCCCTTCATAGTCCTTTGCCCAGAAAAAGTCTCTCCTTGACCTCCCCCTAACACCGAGACCTTACATCTCTGGCCTCCTCACACTTGCTTACTTCTGCCCTGACATACCTCCATGGATGCTCTGAATGCAGTGACTCTTAGAAACAGTGACCTTTCCTCTCTGCTCTTAAGTAGGGTGGGTTGAGGGCTTTACCTGGCTCAAGTCTCTTGAGGTGCACAGGAAATCCTACAAAGGCGAACGTGCACCCCTACCTCTTATACCTTAGGGGAAAACATTTTGTTATCATTCATTCTTATCCTACCCCCATCTCTTTCTGTCCTCTCTTGCCAAATTTTTCATTTGGCAAATCGTACTGGAACACTGGATAACAACCACTTTTCAATATTTAACAACAACTATATTGGCTCGGAGTTTTGGAGTTTTCAGTCCATTATGGTTTGGCCCCTTTTGTTTGTACCTGTGGCCACATCATGGTGGAAACCCACGGCAAAGCAAAACCACTGACCTCATGGTCGAGCAGTACAAGAGAGGAAGAGGAATGGGCCGGGCTCCCCCAGCCCCTCTGAGGACACACCCTCCACGAACTGAAGAACTCCAACCAAGCCCCACCTCCCGAAGGTCTCCATCTCCCAGTCAAGTCAAGCTGCGGACCAAGCCTTTAACACATGGGCCTTTGGGGGACATACCACACCCAAACTATAGCAATAATTCTGCCTATATTACCCATAGACTATATTTTCAAGGTAAAAGGAAGTTTCCTGGGAGGACCAGACATTATCTAGTATGTTTCTGGTCACATTTGAAGGGCAGTATCCTGCTGCAAATTACCTCTTCCAGTCTGCTCCCTCTAACCCATCAAGGAAACTTATGGAAAATTGATTTACCACCTTTATTATTCCCATGTTTGTGCATGTTTTAAGTAAATTATTTCCTTTGTTTTATGTGACAAAAATCTTGTTGAAAAATAATGAAACAAAAAGCACATGTATGTTCCATTTACGTCTAAGGTTGAAAATAAAGCAGTAGCTTTTTGCTTTCAACCTCATGCAAATGCAGTTAGGGCTAAAGAGGATGTTCCATGAATTTCAGTGCATAGACCGCCATCTACTGGGTATTTATAATATAAATTAACTAAGCCACTTTAGGACCAAGGACATTTAGTATCTAAAGCAGGACCTATGAAAGAAAAGCAAAACACAAATGTCAACTTTTGAAAGAAAGATAAATATCTGAATGGATTAAGGAATAAATTAATAGAAATATAAGTACAAGAATAGTATGGTCTGGGAATACTTCTAAAGAATATGCATTTCTCTCTGCAGAGCAAGGTTTGTCACTATGCTGAATGCAGAATCACTGCTGTATAGCTAATAAAATGATTTTCAAAGTGTGGTTCCTTGACATGGACAGGAAGTGGAAAAAACTCATAACTTCACGCAGTAGAATCAACGTAGGTACGTGGCGCTCCCAAAATGCGGCAGCATATGACATTCCCTCTAGTCACATAATCAGAATACATATTCAGAATACATTCAGAATACATATATTATAAATTAGTATACAATTATATACAGTAACAGATACTAATTTTTAAGGAGCTAAACCCAATGGAGTCATGATTTTCTTATTAAAAAGTCAATTTTCATTTCAGAAGACAGTGAAGAATTTTATAGTGCTTCGTGGTCATTATTACAAATTTTTTTTGTGTATAATATTGTAAAAAACCAGATTAGTTACATTTTCTATGTGTTGTTCCTCTGGATATACAAGGGTTATCCTTGGACGGCAGAAAGCATATGGATTCTTCATCAAAATATACAAAGTAACAAGAATATTTTGTATACAAATATCACAAAACAATGACATTCTTTTTGGGAGAGACACAGTCATTTTATAATAAGACAGAAGGCTGGGGTACAGTAGGTCAGTGGCAGAAAAGAAAAGATAACATTAATTATAGGTATTACAACCAACCTTTATAAATCACATTTACTTATTTGTGGCCAGTCCTGCCATGATTAGGCATCTTACCAAGAGAGATGCTTTCAACAAGAATGTAATAAATCAATCCCAGTCACCTATGTCTGAGAGGATAGTGTGCTTGTGTGTGTGAATATGTGTTTGATGTATGTCTACGTATAATATTTTTAGGAGCAATAGTTCACCTGGCAGTAGCAATTAAAGTCTCTTTGATAAAGCCAGAAGAAATCACCACAGGTTATTTGCCAATGAAAGACTTTGATGGGGGTGCTAAGTTCAATTGCAAGAGCACAAAAAATTCTTCTTGATAATAAGTAATTTGGAATAAATAAGGAAGAATGAGATTTGTAGTATTCAGAATCATTGAGTGGCTTCAGGATAGATTTTAAGAGTCTGGATTGTAAATAAACTAAATTTTAAATTAAATAACATTAATAAAATTATCTAAATATCTTTTTAGGCACCACAATAAATACAAAATAATATGTCTCTAGCTCTCAAGATACTCAGTTTAAAAAAAAAAACCCTAACCTTTCAAATGCAGAGAATTAATTTAGGAAAGTAACTGCCTGGGTTAGGTTTTGAAATTTACCTTGACTTAGCATGGCAACATATTCTCAAAGCTTTTTCCTGTTTAAATCCTTGTTTGTGAACCAGAAAATTCATCTTTACTTTATCTAAATCCAATTAAACCAGATCTACATAGTTGAAACCATGAGAGAAAACACAATTATAGATTAAGTCCTAAAGCACTTGTATGGTAAATTCAGAAAAAAATGGAACTGGAGAATGTGAAAGAAAATATTGACATAAAGCCAAATAGTATAGAAAGTAAATTAAGTATATTAGTGAATACAACTCCCAATTCATCAAGAAATTCCCATGTTTCTATACTCCAAAACTGAAGCCACTAGCCATATGTTACTATTTAAGTTTAATCTTACCTTAAGTAAAATTAAGATTTAGTTTCTCAGTCTCAATAGCCACATTTCAACTGCTGTGTAGCCACATGTGACTAGTGGCTATAGTTTTGGACACCACAGAGACACGAGATTTTTATCACAGCAAACACCTGCTCGCAGTGATGGCCAACCTGTTATAGCATGTGCGCAGCCGTGGGCACACAGAGCCCGCTTTCTCAGCACACAAGCCAAGTGTATGCATTCTTCTTTCTGAATTAAAACCTCAGTGTTCAGGTTTAATTGTAGTGTTGGGACTTTGCAATAAACAAGTGGGTTTGGGGTTGCAGTTTGGGCACTTGTCTCTAAAAGGTTCACCACCACTGCTGTATTAGATTGTGTTACTATAAATCATCAGCATCCTATTTGGGTTCCTTGTCACAGCTGGTAATGTAAGTTAATCTTAGAGAAAGACTAGCCACTACATGCCTAATGAACAAGTGCTTTATTTTCTAGATTATTGGGTAAACATACTGCAAGCTTCAAAACAGAATTAGCTTATACAACTGTTGCTTTAAAATGTCACTGTGGGACAGAGTTGAAAAGTACAAAAAACCAAATATTGCAGACCCACAAAAGAAAATAATTTACAGAAGGCCACAGAAGCTTAAATTGATCCCCAACTGGAACCCAGCTTTCTGACTTCCAGTGCCCTTTGTATTTTAAACATCAATAGGCAAGCTAAATCTATCCTGAGATCATATTGCAGACCTCAGATGTCATAAATCATATAAAGTAACTCAATGGGATTAAAAAAATGGAGATTCAATATATAGGTTTGCTACGCAAACTATGTAGCAGTACCAAAAATTAACGCTAGGTGTCAGATCATCAGATTTGAAAAGTTAAACCTGATGAATCCAGGGTTTTTATGTTTGAGGAGAAGTATGTGTTTGCCCAAACACACTACAAAAGACATGGTGGGGGAAAGTATCATAGACAGCTAATTTAGATAGAAATTCATATGCAGTCATAGGGGGATTAAGGAAGTCAGTACAAAAAATAAAGACATCCAAATTGTGGCTAGAGGTAAAGCTGAAGAGAGACAAGCCTCAGGATGGAGTCACAATAACCAGGCCTGTGAGATAAACAGCAACTTGCAATTATATTGCAGTTAGCAGCACCTGGTCCAGTGGTCCGGACAGGATCAGACACAGAAGTGGGTGACCATTCCCTCTGGAGCCGTACTCCCCTCCCTTTTCAAGAATTCCTTTGTTTTTTCCATATACTCTGCCATAAGACTCATTTCCCTGGTGGATCAATATTAGCTAAGCAAGTATACTTGATTAGGTTGGTTGTAGTTTGACCCACATTGTGCCCACGTTGTGATTTTGCTGTATGAAGTAGCCCTGACAAAGAACTTTGGTGGCTGCCCTACTTGGGACCCAGCCTGGAAATCCAGGATTTCTTCTCCCTAGTCTCAATAAAACTCTCCTAACTTCCTCCTTTGGTTTGGGACTTCATTCCTCAGTGGTTTTTTTTTTTAATTTTATTTTAATGGTACATTTTAGATGTACATAGTGATAACATTCACCATAGGGGATTCGTGTCTGTACACGATATATCTTGTTGCTTCTTTTTCTCCTCAGGGTTTTAAAACCATGAAATTGGCACATCTGACATCTAACAGGTTGGGAATTATATTTGTCCATATCATAATGGAGGCCCCAGAGAGATCGTTGAAAGGAGGTAAGAGTTTGCTTTTGTTTCATGGCAGCCCTAAAATATTTCAACTAGACTAATTTGTTCAGATAATCGAGAACTGTCACCTCTTGTTTGTTGGTCGCTTATGCCTTGTTTGTTGCTGTTGTTGTCAAAATTTTAATAGGTGTAAAGTGAGAGCATAGAAAGGTTGTGATGCCTTTATATTAGGGGTTTCTTTGATGGAACATCTTTTACTTTACAAACAGGGCCTTGTAGTCCTTTCTTGACTTGCTTGGTAGTTATTAGATGGCTTGGTCTCTTATTATAGACAGGCTTTGGGGATTTTTTTTTTTTTTTTTTTTTTTTTTTTTTTTTTTTTTTTTTTTTTTTTTTTTTTTTTTTGGCTTGCAGCTTGTGCTCTTGAGTGTGTCTAAGGAATCAGCTGGAGGCTATGGGACAGGTTTTGACAGTTCACCTCTGTAGGGACAGTTGTTATCAGTATCAGGAAGAGGTAAATATGTTTTGCTTTTCTCTTTGCAATCCTGGGAATCATTTTTCTTTCCAATTAGAGGCTCCCTAACCCTTAGAAAGTGAGTGTTCATCTAGAAAGGCACTGAAGACACTCTTTCCTTTTAGACCACATACCCTCATCCCTGGGTTAAAAGGGACTCAGAAATCCTGCTCTGCCAGGAAGACACGTGTAAGGGTGTGGCCTATCCGGCATCTAGAGTGAGGGTCTTCCGTGCGGCCCGTAGGAAATACCCTCATTGTGAGACACTGTGGAGAGAACCCATCTCTGGGCGACAACAGGGAAAGCTATCTCCAAAGCACGAATATTTGACAAGCCCTGAATATTTTAGTTTTAGGAGCAACTTCAATCTACCCTTTGATCTTCTGTCTCTGTGTGTGTGTCTTTCTCCCTCTCCCTCTCCCTCTCCCTCTCTCCCTCTCCCTCTCTCCCTCTCCCTTTCTCATTAGAAAGCAGTGTCTTCAGGTCCTTGGTCGTTGGTTCAATTTTCTGTTTGGCAATGCTTCCCTTTTTAAACAGAGTTGTTAGAGTGGAGTCAATGGAAGCTTTTGTCTGTACAGATGTGTTTTAGTAAGGGCTACAGATTCATGCTAAGGAAGCTTTTTGACCTTAATTGTCTTTCTGCCCTTGAAACAGTGAGGATTTGGAAGATAGTGAGGCACTCCGCAGATAACACTCTTGTGCCTTACATAGAGTTATTGTTAGATGCTTGATTTTGTTGTCCTTGAAGATTGGAACAATAAAATCGGCCAAGTCCGCACCTCTGATTTCTTCTGTTTCTGCTTTAAGAAGAGAATAACATTTACTTTTCATCAGTCTTAGTTGATTTTTGTCAATTATTTGGAGACATTTTTAATTGTTGGGACTTGAGAAGAAGCCAAATACAGTGTTATTTGCTTCTTAACTGTAAAGAGACCCAGCGTGGTATTTTATTTCATCTTGTGTTGTATGCTTACTATCTACAAGGTTACATAGTCCCAGTGCAAATATAAAAAAATCTTTACTGTGGATAATTTAAGGGAGAGGACACCAATGGAAGGCAAGAAAGAGATATTTAACCCCTGCTAGCGCAAGACAATGTAGCAGGTTAAAGAGTGGGAGACACGGGAAGGGATTAGGTAGAGGAAAAAGAGAGCCTCGCAGCAGTGCTGATCACGGGAGGTTTGGACACAAGAAGCACAAGGCAGAAAAGGCTGAGTCCAAAGCCAGCTCCAGGGTGAAGGGCAGAGTGAGGAGGGCAGCTTGGCGTGGGAAGGGAACAGGAAGGAGTGTGGGGAGAGATAAGGACGGTGGTCCGTCAGTCGTGGCTCTGCCCCTCCCTCTGAAGATGGGAACCTCACAGAAGGGAAACCAAGGGGCAAAGTCAAGAAAACAGGTGACAGAATTAGAAGACGCTGTAATTCTGGGGAAAAGAGTAAGGGTGAGATTAAAAGAAATCAAGGTGCAGAGCACAGAGGAATTCCAACCCAACTATTCAAATCAAAATGTATGCACAAGAAATCACTTTAATTTTTGAGAAGAAAAGGAATTCCACAGTCAGTAATAGAAAGTCAATTTGACTTGACAAGTTTGCAGCAATCACATTGTCGTGTTCCTTGTCCTCTGGCTTGGGGACACTCAGAAATCCTGGAAACATCAAGGCCCGCGGAAGCATTTCATACGTGATGCCAGACCACTGTTCGGCGGCCACGGCCTATGCCATCCTCCTTTGGACGTTTTCAGGAACTTAAACAAACAGGCCATACAGCGCATAAAAGCAGGCGGACAAAGTGTCCCCTTGTGGAGAACTCTCTTAATGCCCCTCCTTTTTCAGAAGCCCATCCAAAGGTCCTTCCCATAGCTACTGCCCTCCACACGTTAAAACATTCCACTCACTCTCATTCTCTCAAGCACCAAGTTTTTAGTCTAACAAAGGGAAACAAAGGTAATACGCTGATGGGAAGACTAACTGCATACTCCTAACCTATAAACTTATGACTAACGTAGAACTGGCCCTGTATCTCAACAAGGGAAAACCCAATCCCACGGAGAACATTTATAGTGAGGACACTCGCTGTTTCCTATGTACATTTCTTCTCATATTAATAGGACTCAGATTTCCGATGTTCTCAAACTGATCCTTTTGACGTTCCATTTGAAAACAATCTCATAAAACAGAGGGGAACCCTGCTGCTTTATGTCTGTATTTCTAGATGGAGGAAAAGGAAAATAATAGTTAAAAGAATGCAATCATAGTGTGAGCCAAAAGGATTATTTTCCGGAGGTTTTTAAATCCCATGGTATTGTAGGGTACTGCGGAGTTGCCTAGAGGCTTTTATGGGGGTAGGCCATACAGTGGCGAGGGGGGAATCTGAGTGGTATGGCATACGACTCTTTTGTCTGCTGTATATATTGGAGTTCCCATAAAATTATACACTTTTGAAATGTATCTACTGGTAAATGTTTAACAACTGGCTCTCAACAGGGAATAAAAAGCCCTCTATAGCGTTTGCCACTTTGTAATATTTGCTATCTCCTGAGGTGGTAAATACTTCTACTCTGGCCAATTTCAAGACTCCAGCGTGAACTCTGAATGCAAAGTTGGGAGAAGAGGCCAAGGCACATACCTGTAACCTCAGCACTTGAGAGATGGAGGTAGAAGGATTGCCACAGGTTTAAGGGTTTAAGGCCAGCCCGGGCTACATAGTCAGTTCAAGGCTAACCTGAACTGTAAAGTGAGACCTGTTCTCAAACAAAACAAAACAAAAAAGGGTTAGGAAAAGAGGCTCCTGGCCTTGCACTGGTGTGAACCAGTTCCAGCACATTTTCTCACATTTCAGAACTGGAACTCAGAACTACCACAGTAAAATACAATCCCATTACACGTACCAAATTACCAATACTCGAGCTAAATTACCCAAATCGATATTTAAATTTCATATGCAAAAATTTGGATTTGGGCTTTTCTCACTATGATGATTCAAATGTTTCACAACTAAAAAACAAATGTTTAATTGGACATGTAAATGTTAGAATAACATATTCAGAATTTCTAGCTTTAGTAAGAGCGTAGAAATTGTTCATCCAACCATCCAGCTTATGCCTAAATCCCTACTCTAATTTTTCATCCTATGAATAAATACTCCCAGTGAAGGAAAAATATATTGTCTCTTAGACTATCCATTACATCTTTATGAAACACCTTTCCTTAAAGTGAGCCATATATCTAAACACTCTACCTCTTGTTCCTTATCGCATACATGTTGTCAAGAAGAAGAAGCCAGCTTAAACGTCCATGTTAACTGTGTCTCAGCTGGGGCATTAACACATCCATGAGTCTTCTGTTTCCCACCTGAGCAACTTTAGCTTACCTGACTGTTTTTGTGACATGCTATTAAACTCTGTCACCACTCTAGTCACCTTCTTCTGAGTTCACTCCAAGATAGTTTTCCCTGTGATTCCCAAGGGCCTAAGAGTTATGGGTGTCATGTGAGCAAGTCAGAGCAATCAGGCCCAACCCTTCTATTTAGTTACTTTCTACATGGCTCCCACATTGTCATTCTTTAGACCCACCATCCTTTGGACACAACACTGCTAAGATATATCTGCTCAACCCTTAGAATAAGTTCTTGAACCCAAATAGAGATATTTATATTAATCATCATCTCCTTTAATCTAGTGAGATTTAGCTCATTCTTTCTGGCTATTGGCATCTTTTTACTTCCTGATTCTCTTGTCCAGTGATCTCTATTTGCTTTCCTGGGAGCCAGACAAAGGACAAAATCTCCTGGTACACTAGGCGATCTACTAACCAACAATGTTTGAGTATCATTGTTCCAATTCCCCATTGAAAAGTAGAAAAATTACAGATCCATTTGTTTTTCTCTGTAGGTTCCTAAATGAACGTCAGTTGATTATTACTGACACATGAGCATTCTAGAACAACTTGCAAAGGGGATTGCCTTAGATCATATGCCCTTGTATTAGCAGGACAACCTTCTTTAATTCCTAATGTCAGAAGGAAAGTGGGCAGGTTTTCTTCCTGATTTCTGTGTGTGTGTGTGTGTGTGTGTGTGTGTGTGTGTGTGTGTGTGTGTTTGAAAACCATCCTTTCCAATGCATTTGAGCTCTGTAAGTATAACAGGAATGTTAATAATAGTCCCAGATAATGAAATTACTCACAGTACAAGGCAGTAAGGTAGTGACTTCCATGCTAATGTCATTCTAACACCTTGCATGTGCTATTTTTCTTTGAACACGTAGAAAATTCTCTTTTAAAGCTAATAACAAAATAAAAGACATTTTCTTCTTGCCTAAGTCAGTAATTTGCACTGTCTCAGGGGAATTGCACTGGACAGGAGCTGGAACAAAGGAGGGAGAATGAATTCCCATCCATAACAACTGCATGCTAGATATGAATCTGGTCCAATGGCAGGGTAGCTATGGAAAGCCCTAAAACTACCCAAGGGTTTCAGACAGAGGATTCAGAAGTTGGAGTGGATTTCCTACCATCACTGGGCACTGATCTGGAGTGGAGTTCTCAATTCAAGGAGACTTTTGGGTACAGGGGTTGGGGCCAAAGACTCACTGAGACTAGGCCGAGGCCTCGGGGCTTTACCTCTTTGCCACCCAGTTAAAACTGACTGTGGCATGAGAACTTGGAGGTCTCCTCTAGGATGTCTAATTGTCTTAGATCTGGAAAGATAGTATCTACTTTTGCATTAAGATGGAAAAACTCAAGCTTAACCTTGCAGCCTCAGTTAAAAGTTGAATGATGAACATAAATGCAGAATGGGCCTCAAATGGACACATTCCAAAAGTAACAGACAGTGATCTTGTCCCTAGATAATGGAAGGAAACAATTATGGCCCACTGGGTGTTTATTAAAGGAGATTTGGGGAATTTCAATCTAGGAAATATGGGTGGTCCCAAAGAAGTACTTGTTAAGGCGTATACCAATCAGGAAAATCACAGAGGAATGCTCTTGAAATTCCCCTGCAAGTTGGAACTATAAAATGGGCCTGAGATTTTTTTTTTTTAAATAGAAACAAAAAATAAGAAAAAGATTTTAAAAAGAGACTCAAATATAATTTTATTCAGTTCTTATAATTTCAGTTTTACCAAACTAATGAAAAAAATTTTAAACTATTTAACTACTGACAAAAAATTTCAGAAAGGTTAAGAGATTGGTTCAATGTCACAAATAGATAAGGGAGCAAGAGTTCAAAAATCAGGTACGCCTGACCCCCAGATTTATGCTTTCCCCTGTAAGAAGAGAAAGGTGAGAAATTATAAAAGGTAGGAAGAAAACCTAGTTGTAACTGAGTTCTTAATATAGGCCAAATTCTATGCTAGGCACTTCATTTCATTTTTATGATATATTCTTTACGTCAACAAACAGGGTGAAGCCAGCAGTTCCTCGTGGAAGTCTGAGGGTCCCACAGCACATGACTGTAACCTCCGCCTGTCATTGTCTACCACCGTCACCCCTCAGGGTTTTCTGCTGATATCTAAAACATTCAAAGGCCCAGGCCTATTAATTTCTCTGGAGCTATGATTCAAGAGGGCTATATTAAGCCTGAGGAATTTCATAATTGACACCGGAAGTAGATACTCCACAGTTAGCCAGCATTCCTGGTGGTACTTAGGAAGTAGAGGCCACTCATCAGTCAGACTGCACAGCTGGCAGGGCTTCTCCTCCACTGCTGGTTGGCATCAACCCTGCTCAATCCAGGCTTGTATGTCTACCCCTGAAAAGCTCCCCATCTTCATGATCTGTCAAGAGTAAAGGCACCTGCCCTCCTCCTTCCTAGGGCGAAGTTTGGCAGAAGGGACTCTGAGCACAAAACTCCCAGGTTCCACCTCACAGCCCTCCCCAGTGAGTCACACACAAAACTTCTGGGGCAAAAACATGCATCCTTCCACCAGCCCCCAGGCTACTCTGCCTGCACATCGTTATTCTTTTTTAGGAAGTCATATCAGCTCTCCTGGTCACTTGGCCTTGCTAGGCCCACTCTGTTACATTTGCTAACTCAGAATCACAGGAAAATTGGAATTGCAGAGAACAATGGATAGTTTTGATTCCTTTCATCCCAGAAGTCTTCTGGGCTCCTTATGCAAAATTACAAAAATAACCTACATTATCCCCAAATAGTCAGCCTTGTATGTCTCTGGGTTCATCCGTGGATTCGATCAATCATAGATAGAAAATATTCAACAGTAACCGAAAATGCACCTGTACTGAATATGTATGGAGTTTTCTTTTGTCCTTATTCTCTAAAAAATAGAATATAACAACTATTTACATAATTTCTACATTTTACAAGTCGTCTAAAGATGGTTTAAAGTACACAGGAGGATTGCACAGGTTATATGCAAATACTACACCATTTTTATAAGAGACTCGAGTATCCACAGATTTTCATAGCCTCAAGGGGCCTGGATCTAATCCCCGGCCCAGATATTGAAGGATGACTATAGTTCAGTTCCCAGTGGGAAATAAAATTTACCTTCTCTTTTGCCACATTCTCCTTATACGGGAGATGAAAATTCTGAAGCCCAGAAGAGTTACTAATAAAAAAGGAAAAGAAGAAAGGAGAAAAGAAAAAACTTACCTAAGTTCTTTAAGCAGAGATTCAAACCCATGTTTGATGACACTACGTCTCATGCTTCAAAGAAAAGAATTAGCTGAGATACAAAATAACCAAACATTAGTTCTGGGGTTGCTTCCCCAGGAACCCCTCTATCATGCTATGGGAAACTGAAGCCCCTTGGAAAGGCCACCGGTAGGTGCAGTAGTCCACAGTCCCTGCTCAGTGTGGCCTCTCAGTCATTCTCTCAGCTGAGCCCAGATGCTAGGCCCAGTCCCTCCAGATGATTCCAGTTCCCAGACACTGATCCTACAGACAATTCCAGCCCTCACCATTCCAGCTACCCTCAGCTGGTTGATTGTTCCCAGCTGAGGTTCCTAACTCCAAAGAACAGAGACGCCATCCGTGCTCACGCCCTTGTCTGAATGCCTGACCCGCAGAGTCACCGTGCACAGTAAGATGGCTGCTGTCTCACTTGCAGGAAGTTTTGGAGTAACTTGTCATGCAGCAATCAATAATCAGAGGAAATTCATCAGGAGAGCCAGGAGAGCAAAGGCCCTAAAAAACAAAGGTTTTGGTCATTGTGGTGGATTTATTTGTGGTCAGCTTGAGCCAGAACGCCCAGCTGGACTGAGTAGGTGCAATTCTGGGCGTAGAGGATCCACCTGAGGATTGTTGCTGATGCAGCATAAAGCAGACTGGGAGCCGAAGCTAGTTGGCGGGCTGTTTCCCAGGAGAAGCTCTGCTGAGGCTGGTTCTCCCAAAAGGAACTCGGCTGTTCTGATTGAGGAAGGAATTCAGGACTTTGCTGTTGTCAAGGATGGCTATTGTTGCTTTAGGGGAGCTCTGGTCATCATCTCTGCTGTGAGCATCGTATCCTGGTTCCAGTAAAGATTTCTTCAGCCATCATATGCAGACACGGATGTACATGGGACAGTGCTGTGGGCTCCCGGCCCTTAATTGGATCTTCCAGGTCTCCAGTGCATAGATAGACGTTCAGTACTTCCTGCATTTGGCTTGTGGATGAATATTGTAACTTGTAAATGTCCTGCACTAAATCTGCTCTGTTACAACCACTGACTCTAGAAAAGCTAACTAAGACAGTCCTCCTGGGTAAACAACATCAAAAATGCTAAGAATGGGGCTGGGGATTTAGCTCAGTGATTAGAGTGCTTGCCTTGTAAGCACAAAGGCCTGAGTTCGATCCCCGGCACCACAAAAAAAAAGAAAAAATGCTAAGAAGTACATTTTGTCACATAAGTCTCACATTAGAAATATTCACATTATAATTTTTGGCCAAGGGAACTGAACATACACATTATCAGGTTATTATTAATTGAGTATTATTCATGCAGGGACTAGGAGAACCTTTGCTAGCAACAACGGAATATTTGAATGTGGAATTCTTTGCCTTGGAAAAATATTTTTTAAATTCTTTGGTGGAAAAAATGAATATCTGGAGAAAGCTTTATCAGTATCTTCATCTTCATTTTTTTATGGGACAAAAAACAGCTTTCTCCTAGGTCTGGGTTACACTTGGAAATTTTAATAAATATTCCCCAGTATGCAGCTAACGGTGCAGGAGAGATGTGAAACGGAATAGTAGAGAAGATTAGCTACGTCTATAAAGTGTAAGACAAAGGCCCATAAATACGGAATCAACTTTCATTTCATGCTTATATTTTAAAAACAAAACCAGAAAATTCTTGTTTGCTTAATATCTGTGTGTCATATATTACAGGTATGGTTTGCAAGCATGTGTCCATAACCAGGCATGAAGTTCTCCTGTTAAATCTGTTTTATGGAGTTAAAATATAAAAATGAAATTTTTGAAAGCCCTATTTTCTTATTTTTTTCTACCATAGTAGCAAGCAGATAAAGTCAGGGCGGATGTATAACCTACATATTCCTTTACAAACCGTTTACTGCCATAGTCAATCATTTATTCGTGTATTACTGTATTTACCTAAAAGTGTACATTAAGCATCCACCCTAATGCACTCACTCTGAGTCAGCATGATTCTGAGTACTGCAGGTAACATTGGTGGACAAAAGAAACAAGATTTCTGTCTTCATTAAGTTTATTTTCTAGTGGGGCGAGTTAAACTAATAAGTAAATAACAAGATCTACAACTTGTGAGGATTCAATGAAGAAGTAGTTGACAGGCAAGGGGCTTTTGATACATGAGGTCACACAGAAAATAAGTAGAGTAAATATTCATTATTCTGCTGTCCAGAATCTCTCTTCCGCTAAGCAGCCTGGTCTCCCTCTAAAGGAAACTTCTCCTACTATGGAAATGAAGGGACCAGAGTCTTCCCCCGCTCACCCTGCTGCAGGAGGGAAGTGGCCATGTGACTGAGATATGGTCAGTCAGGACCTTGATTCCTGGCTGGCAAATTTCTCACATGTCTCAATGTTACTGGGTGAACCAGTCCATTCCTACAAAGAGGATTTTGCTGTGGGTGATGGTTAATGTTACATGTCACCTTGGTTAGGCCAAGGTACCAGATATTTGCCCAAACATGACTCCAGATGTTTCTCTATAAGTATTTTAGATAATATCAACATTTAAGCTAGTAGATTTTGAACAATGCAGACGACCCTCCATAAAGTAGATGACCTTAGTAAAGTAGATGACCTCAGATTCAACTGCAGCATCAATTCTTCCTTGAGTCTCCAGTCTTTCAACTCACCTATCCTGCAGATGTTGGAATTACCAGTGTCTGTAATCATATAACGATTCCTTAAGATAGATGACTAATAGGGAGACAATGGATAGAGAGTAGATAGATATCACATTGATTCAGTTTCTCTGGAGAACCCTAACATACATGGTTTTTCCACCTGGGCCTTTACACTCCTGTGTTTCTTCTTCTCCCAAGCCTACTCCGCTGTCCTGTGTTACTCTGCAAGTTGGTACATACACCCTCAAATATATGACCAAACGATAGCCCCGACAGTAAAAGCTACAGATCAACCACAGATTTGTATCCATAAAAACACAACCTAAATTTCCCAACACTAACCTCTCTTGACCCAAACATCAGGCCAGTGAACTTGCTTCTGTTCATGCAAACAGAGGTGGCTGCAACCATGTACCGCAGCTGATGCCAGAAAATTACAGCTTTTGAAACTGATATTCTAGTATCTTTTGCTTAAGATATTTTCCAGTCTCCGCTTGCCTCTAGTAAATCATGTACATACTCAGGACACTTTTGGCAGTCCCACACTAATTTTTTTTTGTGTTATGATTAAACCTTGCTTAATTCTCTCCAGCAAGCTTCTTCAAAGCTGAGATTATGTTTTCCACTTCTCATGCCACCCACAGATGCTCTTCCAGGGTCTGCATGCAATGGCTACTCAGTCATGGTCTCTTGAGATAGTGAAGGTCCAAAGTCACCTCCAGTGAGTGAACCAACTTCCAGTTTGAGAATTATGATACCTGTAGCTGTAAGAGTAACTGATGTATGGAAGTATCTTTCTCCCAGTGAACTCTAAGCATTTTGAATATATCGATATATTGTTTCATGCTTGAAAGGTAATTTTGGCAATTATTTACAAATAGAAGTCCAATAAAGACAAAACATTGCAGTGATATTTTTTCCCCAAGGACAGAATCAATTAAAGGTAATCTGAGAAAAAGGCTACCGTCGTCCTTATTTTCAACAAATTGTGCAATTTTTCTTTTAATTGGGGCTCTCAGTTTGTGAGTATTTGAGGTGAAGGCAAAAAGAAAACTGGCATGTCTACCTTCACATCCTGGCTGACAGGGAGAAGATAAAGGGAAAGGGGAGAGGGAGGAAAATTGGAAGCTATGTGTTTGAATTTGAAGCTATGTGTTTGGAAGTTGTACTAGTTACCTTTCTAGAGCCAATGGTTTGCAAGAGAGCAGACTTAACACAGGACATTTACAAGTTACAACATTCACACATAAGCCAAATGCAGGAAGAGTGCTGAATGTCTGTCTACGCACTGGAGACCTGAAAAATCCAATCAAGGGCTGGGAGCCTGCAGCACTGTCCCGTGTACATCTGTGTCTGCAGATGATGGCTGAAGAAATCTTTACTGGAACCAGGATACGACGCTCACAGCAGAGGTGAAGACCAGAGCTCCCCTGAAGCAACAGCAGCCGTCCTCGATGACAGCAAGGCCCCGAGCTCCTTCCTCGATGAGAACAGCCAAGTCCCCTTCGGGAGAACCAGCCACAGCAGACCTTCTCCTGGGAAACAGCCCACAATTACCTTCTGCTCCCGTTCTCCTGTATGTTGCGTTGGCAACAGTCCTCAGGTGGATCATCTATGCCCAGAACCACAACACTCAGTCCAGCTGGGCGTTCCTGTTCAAGGTAACCATGTCAGCGCACCACAGAAGGTCAAGAAGCAACTGGATCAAAGCAGCCAGAAGATGATTGTGTATATCACCCTTTTTTCTCCTACTTCACGCTTTGCTGTGCGTGAAAGAAATCAGATAAAGGTGATGAAGGTGGTAGAGGTTTCAGGCTGAACACAGTTACTATGTGTCTTTAGCAAATTAATGCTGAAGACCTATTCTTCAATTCCTCTTGAGCAAAGCCGTAGTTTTAAAGCATAACCCGTTCCTACTCAGGCAAAAATATTTCCAAGGTGGCTCTGTACTTGCCGTGAGCTTCAAGTTAGGGTTAGTGATAGCAAAAAAGAGGTTGCAGATATCACTTACTTGTATTTGTATTTTTCCTACATTTTAGACGTTTGTAAGAGTAAGTAGCAGCAAAACAGGAAACAAAGTTAAAGACCTTCAAGTCATGTTATTAAAGTAAAAATTGCTATCTGCTATCTACACCCAATCCCAAGTTCAATTAATAAATTATTATTTATATAGTCAGATAAAAGGATCAATTTGGTGAAACTTGCTAGGGCAGGACCCAAGTAATAATAGCATGAAGGTCTTATATAGACACAGAAAAGGAAAAGTCAGCCCCCATTGTTTTCAACTCCACTTAGAATTTATTACAGAGACCATTAACTGCCAAGCTCAAATGCAAAAAGCAATGAGACAATAAAGGTAAAATTTAAGGCATGTGAAAGAGAACTTGGCTTCCAGAGTAACTTTCTCATTAAATTACTATCATCATAGACTCATTTTCATTACAGCCCAAGTTACTGCCTTTTACTGTGAGAGTCTAACAGGCAATGCAGGAAAATTCTTGTTCCGTTACAAAGCTCCAAACATGGTGATTACACTACTTCAGCGCATCATACAGGCTGAGAGCAGCCATAAAACCCCACATGATCATCAGCAAGAGATATTTATTATCCAGCTCTCTGCATGTGGTACCTAATGAGTGCTCTGTGAAGTGGGTTTCTGCATCTGCACAGAACACGACCAAAATCAGGCCTCCAAATCAAATCTAGCTTTTAGACATGCATGCCACACTCAACTCCTATCTAAAAAGTAAGGTTTATATCTCAGTTAAACACCTTACACAGGTGTGTAAGGACCTGCAAGACCTTGCACAAGTCATCTCACCTCCCTGAGCTTCAGTCCCATGCAGAATGAAGAAGAGAAACTTCACGTCTTGTAAATACATGGTGCCAACTAAAGGAATAGGCCTCTAAGTCTAAGAAAATACCACCAGGACCCTACAAAAGCAGAGTGTATATTTGCAGTAAAATGTGTGTGTGTGTGTGTGTGTGTGTGAGTGTGTGTGGTCTCTGCCCTTGATTCCTGGCACAAAGTTCCTAAAATCTGTGCAATTTTCTAAGCAGTAGAAGTGTTTAGTGTTATTCACAACTAGCCCTTTCCTACCATACCTGAATTTATGCTAATGAAATGACTCACAGTGGGGTCCCTAGATAGCTTCAGCATAGGGGATAGTCACCAGAAATAGCTAAACCAAGCGTGGAATTAGAGGGTGGAATTTAAACCCTGTATTTAACCACCAGGAAAGGGAGGAGTTTGGAGATTGAGTTGAATCACACATGAGCAAAGTTTTACTCAACCATGTGTATATTATGAAACCGATTTTTTAAAAAATCCTCTGAAACTACAAGATTTGGTGATTGTCCAGGTTGGCAAACACACCAATGATGTAGGAGAGCGGTGCATTGAAGATGGGTGATGAAGAGAAGGCATGGAAACTCTCTACCACCACTACCACCACCCTACTGTCACCTCTCTTCCATTAGATTTCTCCCGAGTTGCATCCTTTATCATAAATCTAGACTCATAAGTACCATACTTCCTGAGTTCTGTGAGTCATTCTAGAGAATTACTGAACTCTGGGAGGTGCAGGGAATAATGGGAACACTAAGACTGGTAACTGACTGGGTTGAAGTATGAGACACCTGGAGGTAGGGCAGCCTCAGGGAGGGACTGAGACTTACTTTATGTGGTCTGTGCTAAGGTAGAGTAAGAATTTAACTAAACTGGAGGACACCCTGTTGGTGTCAGAGAATTGGAAAATTAGTTGTTGTGGAAAAAAATAAAGAATACTCCCAGTGGCTAATTAAATGACAAAATCAAACTCACAGGTAAGAAGGGTAACCTTAAATAGGAATGTTATAGTTTGCCCTGTAACTTGTGAGGTAACATGTATTAAAAAAAAAAAGAAAGAAAGAAAAAAAGAAAAGAAAAGAAAATGAAAAAGAAAAGAAACAGAAAGTTCTTACTTAGGACATGGTATAAGAATTTTCACTAACCATCAGAGCCTATTTCAAACGAGAAGATGCATAGCTTTTTATATAAACCATATTTGAACTTTTCTATGAAGAATCTGCATCTTTACGAAAAGGTTATTTTGAAGACTCTTTCCTTAAAAGAGAAAAAATACATTTCTTTTTTGGTGGAGTCATTATAAAGATTTTGCAAAAAAGTAAAAACTTATCATAATATTTTCTTTTTTAAATGTTCTGTTTACCATTGTCATGTAACTCTCCACAATACTTAGCACGAAAATTGCCTTTAAAAAGAGAAAAAAATATTTATGCTCTAGCAAAGCGGGGACTTGGATGAGAGATGGGAAAAGAAGACAGAGGAAAGGCGGTGGGGCCTCGCTCCCACGGAGAGCGCTTCTCATTGATTTGCAGTCATTCTTTTGTCAGGTATTAATGTGATCTAATGAAACATCAACCTCTATTTTGATCTGTTGCTGCTGCAGGACCCTCAATTTATTAGGCACTTGCTTGCATTCCAAAACACAACAAAGCTTTGAAGGATGATTGGCCTCCTCTGATCAAAGCAAATTTCATTAGCTGAAATAGCTTGACTTATAGCTGGCCCAGAAAATAGAATTGCAAAAAAAAATTAATGTCTGTATAAAAATACCTGCCAAAGGTCTCAATAATGTTTATTCTTCTTAAAAAAAAAACTCAATGAAGACTGAGTGGCTAAATAATTTCTTATCTAAATGAAAAACCTGATGCCTAAAAACCATTGAAAAATTTTGCATATAAATCAAAATAAAAATCTTTTGAAACATTACCACATAAACTACAAAACCTTACTTAACATAACTAAAACGAATTTATGAAAGCAAATGGACAAACCACAGCACTTAAGTTGAAGCTCACAACGTGTAGAATTTAAATACAGCCAATTCTTGGTGATTTAGCAAATGACAGTCCAAATCACAGATTTTTCCAGGACTTTTTTTTTCAGAAAGCTTCTTTCCTTGGCTGCATTTTAGTCATTTTACTGCTTTTGAGCTCAGTCACTGAGTTTGGGCAAGAAATGCAAGAGAAAAATCTAGCTCAAGCTCTCCTATTCAGTCTTTAGTATCTAATTTCTTAACACCTAGTTGAAAAATTTCTAACCATGGCCTAACATGAGTTTCCAGATGCTGTATATTTTATGATTTCACCATTCTATTACCATTTGCTAAGAAAATACAAAAGTTGGAGCTGTTTGTAATAATTTTTAAACAGAGAATCAGAGGTATATTTCTACTTGGGCAAAATGAAGGAAAGTTCTCTCTTTTGAATACTATCTCTCTTTTTTCTTTTTTAAGCAAAATATCTATTCTACCCCTTTGTCCTTATTTACACTTATGGTTTCTCATATCAGAGAAACAATTCGATGTGTACTAATAAGTGTCTGATTTATTTCACTTAATAATATGTTCTCCAGGAACATCCATTTACATACAAATGACTCTAGTTTATCCTTTTTTATGGCAGTGTAGTACTCCATTGTGTAGAAAAACCACATCTTCTTTAGCCATTCATCAGTTGTTGGGCATTTAGGTTGTTTCCAAGACTTAGCTATTACAAATTGTGCTGCTATGCACATGGTTGTGCATATATCACTGTGATATGATGATTTTAATTCTTCTGGGAAGATACCCAGCAAAGGAATAGCCGGATCAAATGGAACCTCTAGTTGTAGTTTTCTGAGGAATCTCCACAATGATTTCCACAGTGGTTGGACCAGTCTACATTCCCACCAACAGTGGAGGAGGGTTCCTTTTTCCCCGCAGCCCCGCCAGCACTTGTTATTGGTTGATTTCTTGATAATAGCTATTCTTTCTGGAGTGAGATGGTATCTTAGTGTTGTTTTGATCT
>PVJO010011621.1:0-58741 GCA_004026905.1 Hystrix cristata | reverse complement strand
GAAGATAAACTTGATGCAGGAGACAAGGGGGCCGTGGGAACCCTGAGAGAAGAGGAGTCAGGCAGCGCCAAGCCCCGAGGCCAGCTACGGACACAGGTATTTAAAGCCAAGAAGCTGCACAACTTTTCCTGTGGGAGCCGCTGGATTGAGAGGAGTGCGGCCTTCCCCTCGCCCCTCAAGGGCGTGTGTTCATCCCCCACGTCAGTGAACTTTGCTCACACCACCTTGTGTGAAAACAGCCCTAAGCCGGCAGGGAATTAGCAGGTCACTGAATTGAGGAAGTTCCCAAACGTCCTTGGGCGGTGGTCCAGGAAGACCAAGGAGACTGTTACTCCCGGAGAAATTTAAAGCCTGGAATGGTTTCAAAAAGGTGAACACCTCTCAGTGGGTGAACTGGCAGGGCCAAGATGAGAAGCCACCGTCGCATCCAGCACAGGGGATCCTGCATCATGTGAAATGAAGACGATGGCATCCTCAGGGACTTCAGAATTGTCCGGGCCTTAATGGAGGCTTAATGGAAGCAGACTGAATATTCTGGAACTTACTCCTAGTGGCCATGTGGGGCGTTTCTGCATTTGACCTGAACGTGCCTTCCAGTGCCGAAGATGATCACACGGACGCGAGCAGAGTCTTGGAGGCTGGAGATCCAAAGAGCCCTCAGAGGAACCTGAGGGTCCCGCTGAAGCTGGACCATTCGCCGAGACCCTTCTGTGCCGGGCTGGGCCTTGCAGAGTCCTGGGAACAAGGCGGCAGCCCTGGCAGCCGAATCAGAAGAGAAGAGGGTCGCATATTTTAATCTTCAATTTCTATCAGAGCAGTAGGCCTATTTACGTCCATTCCAGAAAAGCTAACAGTGACCAGAGTGTCTCCCTGCTCATGAAAAGATAATCTAAAATCAGCAGGACGGGTTGATTTGTGGTAGAGAGCAAAGATACTCATTCACTCCTTCAATCATTCTGAATTTATTGGCCCAAGTAAGTTGGGAGCTATAAAACGCAGCCATTATGCTATACTTGCCTTTTTTTTTTTTTTCTTTCAGATTTGAAGTCTCTATTCAGTTTCATTTTATCAGTGGTTCAGGGATAGGAGTGCTTGGCTAGCACCTTGTGAGGAGGCCCTGGGTTCCATTCCCAGCACCACCAAAAAAAAAAAAAAAAAAAAACCTTTTGTGAGTCCTAATCGAAGAGGTTTGGTGTGCAGTGTCCCGAAGACCACAGAGACAGCAGAATTTCTGGACCCAGAGAGATCAGATTTTAGAGTCAATAAAGGAGAAAATAAGTTAGTTAATGGCATTGTTTTGGGTCCTGGTTCCACGCAGAAGATGACTGTTGAGACTACATGCATGGTGGCACACAACTGTGATCCCAGCACTTGGGAGGCTGAGGCAGGAGGATCACTGTGAGTTCAAGACCAGCCTGGGCTACATAGTGAGTTCAAGGCCAGCCTGAACTACAGGGCGAGACCCTATCTCACAAATTTAAAAAAAAGAGAGAGAAATAATAATAATAATAAATTTGCAAAGGGCGGGGGTGTAGCTCAGTGATAGAGCCCAGTGAGGTGGCAGGTGTGTGTAGGGGGATCAGCTCACTCCGCAGAGGCCAAGGTGGTGGGAGAGATGGAGGAGGCAGCGAGGTGGAGCCCAGGTGGGCCGGGAGCGTGGCGAGGCAGAGGCCGACACCAGGCAGGGCGAGGACCCGGAGGGGATGTGGGGGCGGTGGCAGCTGATGGCCTGGCCCTTCTCCCCGGGTGGGGCCAGAGCTCAGGGGCGGGGGACCAGCCAGACAGCGCCCCCCACCTGACTCATGGTAGAAACTGGGCCACCCGTCCACCTGGCCTCTTGTCCCAGCTGGGGACGGTCATGATGAAAGCTGATTCCCAGACTGCTGGGCACCACCTTCTGCATCTGAGTGCCAGCTGCCTGCAGTGAGGGCCTCCCTGCAAGCATGTGCCTGCATCTGCCTTCAAGGCCTCCTCCAAATGTGTCCACTTCACGTCCTGTCCATCTGTCCCCTGCTCCGTGCATCTCTGTTTCATCTCTGTCAGACTGGGGTCCCCTGAAGGGCATCTACATGGCACTAGATAACTAACTACCCTTATCTAGGACTCAGGCAATAGCTGCCTGGTCAACTCCTACCTATACATCAAAACCCATGTCGAACAGACCCTCACCTAGGAGGGCTTCTCTGACCTCTCATGGTCCCTAAGCTATTACATCAATAACTAATACACATCAATAGCTAATAACGATTAAGCCCTTACTACATTTCTGGACTCTATGCATATCTCTAGGAGGTAGATTATTATTATCTTCATTTTACAGATACCTCCAAAGCCTTCTGGTCTCATCCTTCCTCCCTTATCGCCTCCTTGTCCCTTGGCTCAACATGTATTCGAAGAGCTCCTACTATGTGCCAGGCACTGTCCTGGGCCCTGCGGACAAAATAGGCAGGAACTCTGAGAAGGTGATGTTTGAAATGTGAGATGAAAAAGGATTTGCTTTGATGCGGACAGAAAAGAAAGGTCCCAAACCTTATCAGGAATCTTTCTACTTCCTCTCTTTTGCCCATTCTCTTTCTTCTACTGGGAATACCTTTCCCCAGCTAACAAGCTCCTACTTGTCCTTCGAAATCTAGAACCATACCCCACTTTCTAAGAAAATTTTGAAGATTCATCTCCAGGTAGAGTTCACGGGACCCACCTCTGGGCTCCCACAGCCTGGGATGTGCCCCTCTACCCTGCAGGTTAGCAAAACGGGTGCAAAGGATTCTGGGGAATCAGCCCCCCAGGTTGGTCGGTCTTCCAGGCCAGGGCTCCCACTTCCAAGATGAGGTATGGGCACATTGGAACTAATTTGTAAAATAAAGAATAAAGAACATGGACTTCACTGATATTTATAAAGTATTCTATCCCAAAACAACAAAATACACTTCTCGGCAGTACATGGAACATTCCCCAAACAGACCACACACTAGCCCATAAAGCAAGCTTAAGAAAATGTAAAACAACTGGAATTATACTCCGTATATTGTCAGATATGAAATTAGAAATCAACCACAAAAGAAAATGCAGAGAGGAGACAAATGCATAGAAACAAAACGATCCACCCTTCAATAAACAATGACTTACAGAAGAAATGAAGGGAGAAATAAGATAGCTTCTTATACTGACAATTATGCCAGTAGGACATACTAGAACTTATGGGACACAATGAAAGCAGGCCTAAGACAGAAGTGTATTGTTGTGAATAGCCACATCATCAAAACAAAGCGATCCCGAATGAATAATCTAATGAAACACCTGAAAGTCCTAGAAAAACAAAAACAATTCAAAACCAAAGCTAAGACAAGGAAGGAAGTTATAAAGATTAGAAAGGATATTAATGAAATCGAGACAGGAAAAATTACAAAGAATCAGTGAATAAGCCTGGCATGTTGGCATATGCCTGTAATCCCAGCACTTATGAGGCTGAGGCAGGAGGATTGCTGTGAGTTTGAGGCCAGCCTGGGCTACACAGTGAGTTTGAGGCCAGCCTGAACTACATAGTGAGACCCTGTCTCAAAAAACCAAAAAAAAAAAAAAAAAAAGCGGGGGGTTGGAGATTTAGGAGATTTAGCTCAGTGTTAGAATGTTTGTCTAGCAAGTGCAAGGCCCTTAGCTCGATCCCCAGCACCAAAAATAAGAAAGAAAGAAAAAAAAAGTGAAATCACAATGGCCACTGCCAAAATAAAAAAGATTATTAACAACTACTTCACAAACCTACATGCCAATAAATTGATGAATTCAGAAGAATAGATTCCTAGAGACATATGAATTGCCAAAACTGAACGAAGACTTTAAAACCCTGAATAATCCAATAGCAAGCAATGAAATTTAAGCGGTAACAAAAAACCCACCCAAGAAAAGTCCAGGTCCAGATGGATTCACAGCTGAATTCTACAAAAACTTCGGGTTATGTCTAACACCAATATTCCTCAAACTCTTAAATAAATCGAAAGGATACTTCCAAAGTCAATCCTGGAAGCTACCATGACTCTGAATCCAAAAGCAGACAAGCGGGGCTGGGGATTTAGCTCAGTGATTAGAGTGCTTGCCTTGCAAGCACAAGGGCCTGAGTTCCATCCCCGGCACCACAAAAAAAAAAAAAAAAAAAACCAGACAAGCTACCCGAGGGGCAGGATTTTCGCTAGCACTCCACTCTGGCCCGATGGGTGGAGCTTGATCCTTGCTACAAGTACAGCGTTAGTATACAGCAGTTTGGGGGAGAGATAAGAACATTTGAAAACTGGCCTGTGTTTCCTGGCATTACTTGACCTTTCTGTTACGAGGCAATGCTATACAATTCCAGAAAGGGAAGCTCACTCAGGGGTCTGATCTGGCAGATGCTGGCCTGGGAAGTGCTGCGCATGCGTGGCAGCATCTCCTGTGAACACCCGTGGGAGGTCACGCCTGATCTCCACTTCTACAGGGATCCTGAAGAGATTGGACAGGAAGAGCAGGCTGCTGCTGAGAAAGCTGTCACCCAAGAGGAATTTCAGGGTGCAGGGACTGCCCCAGCTCCTGAGTTCACTGTCCCTCAGCCTGAGGTTGCAGGGTGGTCTGAAGGCTACAGGCCCTCTGCGCCCATTCAGCAGTTTGCTACCAAAGACTGGAGTGCTCAACCAGCCACAGAAGACGGCCGCAGCCTCCACTGCTCAGGCTGCTGAGTGGGTTGGAACCAACACTGAGTGGTCTTGAGCTGTTCTACAGACACTTAAACAAAATGGAAATGAGGTTGATGGAGAATAAAACACCAGTTTCTAAAAAACAAACAAAACCAGACAAGGATCCAACTAAAAAAGAGGTATATACACCAATCTCTTTAATGAACATAGATACAAAAATCCTCAACAAGATACTGGCAAACAGAAAGCAACGAATCATCAAAAAGATACATCATGAGCAAGTAGGCTGCATCCCAGGCATGCAAGTTCAGTATCTGCTGCTCATTAAATGTAATCCATCACAGAAACAGAGGCAAGGACAAATATTACACGATCATCTCAATAGATACAGAAAAAGCCTTCGACAAAATCCAACACCCTTTCATGATAACAACAGTGAAGAAAATAGGCATAGAAGGACCTCTCTAAACCTGATAAAAGCCACTTATGACACACCTACTGCCAATATCATATTTAGTGAGGAAAAACTGAAAGCGTTCCCTCTAAAATCAGGAACAAGACAAGGATGCCCTCCACCACAGCTCCTGTTTAACACAGTACTCGAAACACGAGCAAGAGCAATTAGGCAAGAGAAAGAAATAACAGGGACATATATAGGAAAAGAAGAAGTCAAATTATCATTCTTTGCAGATGACGTGAGCCTCTACATAGACGATCCCAAAAAATCCACCAGAAGATTTTTACTTTTAAATTTTATTTATTATTGTTATTATTAATATTATTATTTTGGTTTTTTGAGCAGGGTCTCACCATGTAGTCTAGGCTGGCCTCAAACGCACTAAGTAGCCCAGGCTGGCCTCAAACTCACAGCGATCCTCCTGCCTCAGCCTCCCAAGTGCTGGGATTACAGGTGTGCGCCACCACACCTGGCAAGATTTTTAGAATTGATAACCAAATTCAGTAATGCAGCAGGATACAAAATCTGGCACACAAAAATCAATAGCATTCCTGTACACAAATAATTAATAAGAAAAAATTAGGAGACTATACCATGCACAATAGCACTAAGAAAAAGTAAATACTAAGGAATTAACCTAAGAAAGTGAAAGACCTCTACAAGAGCTACAGTACTCCAAAAAAGGAAATCAAAAAAGACTTTGGAAAATGGAAAGACGTTCCCTGTTCCTGGATAGGCAGAACCAATATAGTCAAAACAATCATACTTCCAAAATTGATATGCACATTTAGCACAGTCCCAAGCCAAATACTAGCAGCATTCTTCAGAGAACTGGAGAAAAATCCTAAAATTTATATGGAACCAGAGGAGCCCCAGAAGAGCACAAACAATCCTGGGTAATAAGAGCAAGGCAGGAGGCATCACGATCCCGGACTTGAAGTTACATTACAAAGCTATAGCACGGTACTGACGCAACAACAGACGTGAGGACCAGCGGAAAAGAATAGAAGATGCAGAAACGACCCCAAGCACATTCAACCGTTGGATCTTTTACAAAGGGGCCAAAAACATATACTGGAGGAAAGACAGACGCTTTAATAAATGGTGCTGGGAAAACTGGCTAGCCACATGCAGCATCTAGATCCATATCTTTTCCCATGTATGAAACTAAAATTAAAAGGGATCAAAGAACTAAACGTTAAAACAGAAACACTTAACTTGCTGGAAGACAAAATTGGTAAAACTCTTGAAGTCACAGGTGACTTTCTGAACTGGACTCTCCCTGGTCACACGCAAAAGAGTGCCAAGAATCAACAAATCGGATCATATCAATAAGCTTCTGCACAGCAAAAGAAATAAGCAACAGAGTGAAAAGAAAACCTACAGAACAGGGAAAAAATTTTTGCCAGCTATTTCTCAGAGGACTATTATTTAGAATATATGAAGAACTAAAAAAAAAAATTAGACTCTCCAAAATAAAAGATCCCATGAAAAATGGGCAAATGAAATGAACACTTCACAGAAGAAGTACTAATAGCCAACAAATACATGAAGAAATGTTCATTATACTGGCTGTTAGAGAAAGGCAAATTTAAAAAACACTGAGATTCTATCTTACCCCAGAAAGAATGACCGTTATTAAGAAAACAAATAATAGCAAATACTGGTGAGGCTAGGGGGTTGGACTCCATACTTTGGTAGTAAAATATGAACTAACACAACCATTGTGAAAATCAGAATGGAGATTCCTCAAAAAATGAAAACTAGGGGCTGGGGATTTAGCTCAGGTGGTACAGCACTTGCCTGGCAAGCTCAAGGTCCTGAGTTCGAACCCCAGCACCCCCTCACAAATGAAAACTAGAAATCTCATTTGACCCATTCCTATTCCCCCATTTGATTCCTTTTCCCCTCCAAGAGATCGCGTTACAGTGACACATGCATCCTCCTGTTTAGAGCAGCACAATTCATAATAGCTAAATCCTGGGAGCAGCCTGCACACCCATGAACAGACAACTGGATAAAGAAAATATGGTAATTACACACAATGGACTACTACTCTGCCATATAAATTTGAATCTTTTGTAGGAAAATGGATGCACCTTGAGAATGTTGAATGAAAAAATCTGACACACAAGCTTAAGTTTCACATGGTTTCTTTTATGTGAGAAACCCAAAACATTTGCTTATTTGAAGAGTAAAATAAAAGATAGATAATGGGAAGTAGGGAGAGAGATCTTTGTCAAAGGGGAAGAAGATCAAGAGAAGGAGGAAGGGGAGGAAGAGGAGCGAAAGGGAATGAAAAAAGGAATCGGGATGCTTTATGTACATGTACGAATTCCACGCTACTAATGTAAATAGGATTCACTGCAAACAGACTAATAAAAAAACTTTTCTAAATACAAAATAAAATATTTACCATCTGATCCTTCAAAAAAACAAATACAGAATAAAGAACAAAAGACTAGGGAAGGGGCTCTAAAAGTTCCCCAGCGCTCTAGGGCTCCTCTTCCTCCTGGATCGCCTCTTCTGACCTCGCCCCCAGACTCGCCCCGCCTCCTAACCGTGCCCGCCGGCCTGGGCGACCTAGCGAGCATGCGCCTTGGACGCAAGGCACGCCGGGAGTCGTAGTTCCGCCGCCAGACGGAAGCCGAGAAGGACCCGCGCCGGCATGTGGCCCCGAATGTTAGTGGGGGAGGTCCGGGTGGCGGCAGGCAAGTGCTCCCCGCTAGGGTCTCACCTTGCCGCTCGTGTCCCGCCGCAGCGGACACCCGGGAGCTGCCTGGCCCTACGGCGGAGCCTGCACGCGTCGGCGGCCCGGGCCCTCCCGCTCATTCCCATCGTGGTGGAGCAGACGGTAGGCGGCCCGGTGGGGACCCGGCCCGGGGCCGGCGTCGCTGCGGGTCCCTCGACCTCTCACCTGCGTCTCTGCCCTCCAGGGTCGCGGCGAGCGCGCCTACGACATCTACTCGCGGCTGCTGCGGGAGCGCATCGTGTGCGTCATGGGCCCGGTGAGCGCCGGCGCCCCCCACCCCCGACGACCTCCATGACACCTAGCACCCCTCTTTCATTCCTGGCCTCAGTCCCTGTCGCCACCCATTCTGACCTGGGAATGCCCCAGACTCCTGGGTCCTGACTCTGCCCGTAGGGCCTTCTGTGTCCTGAATTCTTCCCGATTCCCCCTCCTTTTTGTTTCTTTTTTATCGATGCTGGAGATTGAACCCAGGCCCTTAGCGCTGAGCTACATGCCCAGCCCTTTTTATTTTTTGTTTTCAGACAGGGTCTTGCAAAGTCACTAAGTTGCCCAGTCTGGGCACAAACTTCCCATCCTCCTGCCTCAGCCTCCCAGAGCGCTGGGACGACAGGCCTGCGCCACTGAACCTTATTTTCCTGTTCTTTCTTATTTGGGCTCTGACTTCTCTTCCTGGTTTCCTAATCCGTCTCCAGCAACCCCTGAGAACCCCTCCCTTAAATCTCTTCCACCCCCGATCTGGGGATGCCGCCCCCTCCCCACCTGCAGATCGATGACAGTGTTGCCAGCCTGGTCATCGCACAGCTGCTGTTCCTGCAGTCGGAGAGCAACAAGAAACCCATCCACATGTACATCAACAGCCCTGGTGAGCAGGGCTTTCCCTGGGTGCTGGGCGCTGCGCAGGGGCACTGAGGGACTCAGGGTGTCCTCCCCCGGGACTCTCCTAAGGGTCCCGAAACCACCAAAACAACCCAATAGCTTCCTTTCGTTTTTGCTTTTTTTTTGAGGCAGGGTCTCTCTATGTAGTTCAGGCTGGCCTCGAACTTACAGTGATTCTCCTGCCTCAGCCTCCTGAGTGCTGAGATGACAGGCTTACACCACCACGCCGGGCCTATAGCTTGCTTTTAAGCATAGGCCCACAAATCAGCAGCTACATTCACGCCGTACAGTACGGCCTCCTTTTTTTTTTGTGGTGCCGGGGATCAAACTCAGGCCCTTGTGCTTACAAGGCAAGAACTCTAATCACTGAGCTAAATCCCCAGCCCCTAGTACGGCCTCTTTGATTCTACAAATAATACTTTGCCAACTTGACCTGCTCACCATTTTTGGTAGATAGCCAGGCGTGGTGGCACATGCCTGTAATCCCAGCGCTCAAGAGGCTGAGGCAGGAGGATCATGAGTTTGAGGCCAGCCTGGGCTACATAGTGAGTTCAAGGCCAACCTGGGTTGCGTAGTGAGACCCCGTCTCAAAAAAATAAGCAGGGCAAAATGGTGCAGGCCTGTAATCCTAGCACTCTGAGAGGCTGAGGCAGGAGGATTTCAATTTTGAGCTCAGCCTGGCCAACATAGTGACTTAGCAAAATGCTGTCTCAAAAAAATACGAAAGGGCTGGGGATGGAGCTCAGGACAAGAACACTTATTACGCCGAGTGTTTCTTGTTCTTGTCCTTGCCATTATCTCCATTCTGTGTGGCTCAGAGAGGCACAGTTACCCAAGGGCACACTGTGAACTGCCCAGCCAATGTTCACAGCGAGCAAGCTACCCCCAGCGCCTTCCCTCTCGGCCCCTGCTCTCTTCCGGTTTCTAGTTTCTCTGGGAAATTTGGTGGAGCTGGTCCCCTTGGCCCCATATGCGTATATGAGTAGTCAACTGGCTCTGGTGCAAGGACTGTCCCTGTTGTCCCACCTGTCCTGTGTCACTCGTCACCTCTCTACCCCCGGAGGCACTTCTGTCTGCCCCGCTATAGAGGGCCGCATCTCCTAGCCGCCTCCAGTGCTGGGGCGGATGGGGAAAGGGCGGGAGGGCTGGCACCACCCTCACTGGCTCCCCTGCCTGCAGGTGGAGTGGTGACCGCGGGCCTGGCCATCTATGACACCATGCAGTACATCCTGAACCCCATCTGCACATGGTGCGTGGGGCAGGCCGCCAGCATGGGTTCCCTGCTCCTCGCCGCCGGCAGCCCTGGCATGCGCCACTCGCTTCCCAACTCCCGAATCATGATTCACCAGCCCTCGGGGGGCGCCCGGGTGAGTGCCAGCCCCCCGGGCTGTGGGACGGGGGCCTAGATGAGCCTGATGGCTGGTCTTGACTGGGTGTAGGGATCAGTGTTTTGAAAGTGCATTTTAGCTGGCTGTGGTGAGTATATTGAGCACTCCAAGACAGCATCCTGGAGCGAGTCCAGGAAAATGATCCGAAAAAGAAGGAAGCCAGAGAAAAAGGGACCTGGGTTCAGCGGAGGTGCCAGCCAGCCCCATGTAGTGAGAGCAGCCTGAGCCACTGGGACCAAGTCCCTGTGAATCCGTGACACAAGTGGGGATATGGCAGCCAAGCTGCTCTGGGCCTCGGGTTCAATCCCCTGTACTGCTTAAAATAAAAAAAAAGAAAGCACTCTGAATTGTGAGGATGGTTTTCTTAATGGAACAGTTGTGTGGTGCCCTCACCCCAGGGAAAGAAATACAGCAGATTCTCACTGTTCCCTCTGTGCCCAAAAATCCAAGTTTTTAGAGCCAGGTATGGTGGTCCATGCCTGTGATTTCCAGCACCCTGGGAGGCCGAGGAGGAAGATCCCCAAGTTCAACCCCAGCTTGAATAATTTAACAATTTAGTGAGACCCTGTCTCAAAATAAAAAATAAGAAGGGCTGGGGATGTAGCTCAAGTATGAGGGCCCTGGGTTCAGTCCCAGTACTACAAAAAATATGAAATAAAAAATAAAAACAGGTTTTGGCAGTGGTTCACTGCTAAAGTACCTGCCTAGCATGCATGAGGCCCTGAGTTCCATCACTGGCACTGCAAAAGAAAAAGAATTAAAAAAAAGATAGTTTATTACTCCGGAGAGGGAGCTGGGAGAATCCTGGGTGGTCACCCTTACGTGGTTTCCATGGGAATGGATGGAGGAGGTGGGGTGAGCAGACGTAGGATTGGTTGGGTTGAATTATTTCAGTGGGCTTGGGAGTCCAGGGTTCGTCCCAGGCTGGTACCTGGCAAAAGATGGATCTGGGTGGCCCTGAGTGTAGGAACCCAGTCAGGGAGGTGGGTGAGGTGTAGTCCTGGGATTGGGGGCCCCTGCATATGAAAGCCAGTCACAGGCCAGCTGTTGGCCAGCCATAGTCAGGGGCTGGTCCTGCAAAAAAAATGAGAAAATATGTTGCCAGGCATGGTGGTGCACGCCTGTAATCCCAGTACTCTGGAGGCTGAGGCAGGAGGATCCCCAAGCAGGAGGATCACCGCAAGTTCGAGGCCAGCCAGGACTACATAGTGAGACCCTGTCTCAAGAGACAGCCAACAAAAATACAGTTAAGAACAACAAAAACAGATGAGACGTGTAGGCCGGAGGTGCGGCTCAGTGGTAGAGCACTTGGTTAGCATGCATGAGGCCCTGGGTTCCATCCCTAGCAGCAAAAAGAGAAAACAAAAGATTAGAAGAAAACAGTCACTATGGTCAGGGAGCTTTCCTGGTAGCGTCTAAGATTAAGCAGGACATGGAGAACCAGAAGCCCTGTGCACCCCCCAGGGGCTGCCTCCATTCCAGCCTTCACCGTCTGTCTCTTCTCGGGCCGCCCCTCAGGGCCAAGCCACAGATATCGCCATCCAGGCCGAGGAGATCATGAAGCTGAAGAAACAGCTATACAACATCTACGCCAAGCACACCAAGCAGAGCCTGCAAGTGATCGGTGAGTGTCCCCTTCCGTGTCCGACACCCTGGTCCGTTGGGCACCATCTACCAGGGCACTCCGTGGACGGGCATTCTCTGCGGCGTGGGAGACTGGCCCTGAGGGTGTGGAGCAGCATCCCCGGTCCCCACCCTCTGCACACCAGGAGTCTGCCATTTGCAATAACCAAAAATGTCTCCAAGAGCTGGGGGTGCGGCTGGGTGGCGAGCGCCCGCCCTGAAGGTGCAAGGCCCTGGCCTCCATCCCCAGCACTGCAAGACGGAGAAAGGGCCCGTCATTAGTTGTTAGGGGAAGGTAAGGTAAAACAGTACACCCTCATGCTTCCCTTTACGTAAGCCGCACACACAGCCACAGCTGAGCTGGGCACAGTGGTGCCTGACTGTAATCCCAGCACTCTGGGAGGCTGAAGCAGGAGGATCACAAGTTCGAGTCTCACCTGGACAATTTTAGTGCGACTCTATCTCAAAATAAAATAGAAAAATGTCTGGGGATGAGGCTTGGTGCAGAGGCCCTGGGTTTGATCCTCTGGCCTGGCACAGCTGATCTGTCCTGTGAGGACGGTGGCTGCCTTGGGGCACAGAGAGGAGGGGTAAGGATCAGTGACAGAAGCAGGCCCTAGCAGGGTTTTTGTTTATTTGTTGTTTGTTTGGTTTGTTTTTGAGACGGTCTTACTGTATAGCCCAGGCTGGCCTCGAACTTATGATGATTCTCCTGCCTCAGCCTCCTTATAGTGCTGGAATTACAGGCACGTACCACCACGACTGGCACCAGCAGGGTTACAGGGATGCTGGCAATGATGTTCTGCTTTCCAATGTGGATGCTGGTCACATGCTTACGTTCAGTCTTAAATTCATCACACTACACATTGATGATGGGTACGCTTTCCTGGATGTATATTATACATCACAAAAAAAGTCTAAAAATTTGCACTAGGCATGGTAGTGCACACCTGTCATCTCAACGCTGGGAGGCCGAGGCAGGAGGATCACAAGTTCAAGGCCAGACTGGGCAATTTAGCAAGACTGTGTCTCAAAAGGGGCTGGAGGTGTAACTCAGCAGGAAAGTGCTAACCTAGTATGTGACCCCTGGGTTCCATCCCCAGCACTGCCTAAAAAAAAACTGAAATGGGTATTTCACTGACGGGGAAACTGAGGCACAGAGAAGGTAAGGCCAAGGTTGTATGAGGAAGAACTGGTAGAATGAGGACCTGTCTCAGCTCAGGCTGCAGAAACAAAGTATCGGGTGAGGTCTGGTGCTACACACCCATAATCTTGGCACTGGGGAGGCTGAGACAGGAGGCTCCTGGTCTCTGCTCTTACCCACAAGCACTCTGCCACTGCTTCCCCGCCAGAGTCGGCCATGGAAAGGGACCGCTACATGAGCCCTGTGGAGGCCCAGGAGTTCGGCATCCTGGACAAGGTCCTGGTCCACCCGCCCCAGGACGGCGAGGACGAGCCGGAGCTGGTGCAGAGGGAGCCCGTGGTGGTGCCCACAGACCCTCCCACCACAGCCAACACCTGAGAGCCACCCGGGGGGAATGGAGGCTGGCTGCAGCCCCGCTCGCCCCGCGCCACTGAGCCTGCAGGGACCCATGAGGAACCGGATGTGGGGGTGCCCCGACGGGCAGCGCAGCCTGCCTGAGACACTGATTTAAATTAAATCTTCTCAGTCCTCATTCGCACTGGAGGCACATTCGCTCCCTGCTCCGTGAAAGCGAGGACGGGTGTGCGTCCCCAGACCCGGACCATCCCTTCCTTCAGCCAGCTCTCCCAAGCACAGCCGTGTCCCAGGCAGCGACCCTCTGTGAAAAAACACACAGTCGTCTTCAAGGGTGCACGTTCCTGTGGGGACAGAGTAGAAACATCGGGAAGGAGGAGGCGTATGTGAATGAGTTATACAGCACAGACGGGGTGGTCACAGGGGACATTGTTGACAAGGTGACTCCGGCAAGAACCTCAGAAGCCAAGGGGGTGGCCATGTTGGTACATGAGGAAAGAGCAGTCCAGGCTGCGGGCTCAGCTGGTGCAAGGGGCCTGTGGCAGGCCTGTGCCTAGCCGTGAGAGGGCTAGTGGCTGGGCAAGGGTAGAGGGCTGAGATGAAGAGGGGAGGGGAGCTGGAGTAGAGATCCCAGTGAGGCGGGAGGCAAGCCATGCAGGGTTTTGAGAAGAGGGACTCCAGTCAGGCAAGGCAGGGTTTACTGGTGAGATGTGAAAGAGAACACTCTGTAGAACCAAGCTGTTATGCAGCTGTCATCTCGGCCCTCTGGGAGGCTGAGGCCGGAGGGTCACAGATTTGAGTCCCACCTGAGGAGCTTATCGAGACCCTGCCTCAAATAGAAACCAAGCTGGTGGCGCAACAAAGCTGGAAAGGTGGAGACGAGTATTAACTGAGGTGCGGAGTTGAAAGAACCAGGTTGGGGATGGGTCACAAGCAATTTGGATGCATCGCACTTGATGATCTGCCAGCCTCTTCATATCCAGGGAGGACCACAGTCCAAGTGCAAGTGTGGCACCGGTGGATGGGTGTGGCGCTGCGCCTGTCTTTGGTGGCCTTGGATCACAGCACGGTTCAGGCTCTGGGGGCCCAAAGCCAGGCTGCAGTGGACCCAGAAGGAATGAGGAGGAAATGAGTAGCACTAGAGAAGCTTTCAAGGAATTGTCCTATAAACTGGGTGTGATGGCTCACGCCTGTAATCCTAGCACTCCAGAAGCTGAGGCAGGAGGATCGCCAAACTCGAGGCCAGCCTGGGCAATTTAGGGAGACCCTGTCTCAAAATAACAGTGGAGCGAGAAACGAAGGGCGGAGGGGTAGCTCAGTGGTACAGCAATTGCCCGTGTTCAATCTCCTTGCTGAAAAACAAGTAAATAAATCTTTACACACCAACAAAACCCAGCACTGTACTTACTAAGAGAGGGAAATAGGTGACGCGTTGACTGTTTTGTTTTTGTTTTGAGATACCAACCACGTAGTTCAGGCTGGCCTTGAACTCACTATGTAGCTCAGGTTGGCCTCGAACTCGCGGCGATCTTCTAGCCTCAGCCTCCAGAGTCCTGGGATGACAGACGTGAGCCACCACGCCCGACCTGCCTCGCACTGACCTTTGACTGCAACCCTAACTCTTCAAACTTGACCCCACCCCATAATCGTGACCTTCACCCCTGAACCCTTGACCTTTGATCTCACCCTGACTGTGCTCTTCAGCTCTAATCCTGACCAATTCCATAACCTTGGCCTTGGCCCAAATCTTCCTATGACCTCCGACCCCGACCCCCCCATCCTTTCCTCGCTCCCAGACGCAGTCTTCTCCTTGCCGAGTAGAGGCGGGACTAGGGACGGCAGCAGATGAACATGCGGCACAGCCAATAACCTAAACTGGTGTGGTTGCTGACGCCCAATAGCCCGGCGGGCTCAAAGGGAGCCAATAGCTTGAGAGAGTGAGCCGAGCAGCAGCCAGTAGCCTTGGGTGGAAGGCGGGACTCTAGGGGTAGCCAATACGGGAGGGACCTGGAGAGGTCACAGCCAATGGCTGCAGGGCAGGGGCGGGGCCCTGAGCCGGGCCTCTTCCAAGACCCGGCTCCGGGGCTATGGCCGGGAGTGGGCGGCTGGCTCTGCGGACGCTGCCCGGATCGGGCTGGGTGCGGGGCTCGGGCCCCGCGTTGCTGAGCCGCCTGAAGGACGCGGCCGTGGTGCGTCCCGGCTTCCTGCGCAAGGACGAGGAGGAGACGCTGAGCCGCGAGCTGGAACCCGAGCTGCGGCGTCGCCGCTACGAATACGATCACTGGGACGCGGTGAGGCCGTGGGGGCGGGGCATACGACGGGGCGGGGACACGGTGGGCGGGGCCACGCCGGGACGGTGTCTAGAAACTGGGAATGTGGGCGGTGTTGTGATGGGCGGAGCGCGGAATTCGGGCAGAGAAGGGGTGGGGTCTATTCTAGGGCACAGAGGCCGAGAGAGCCCTTTGGTGATGCGGTCCGGCCCAGAACCGCAGGACCTGGAGTCGAGGGGGTGTATGGGATCAAGTTTAGGGGCAGAAACGGGTATGGAACAAGATGAAGGAGGGTCAGCTGTTGCGGGCAGACTGGGGTCCTGGGTG
Source organism: Hystrix cristata (assembly GCA_004026905.1). Classification (NCBI taxonomy): domain Eukaryota; kingdom Metazoa; phylum Chordata; class Mammalia; order Rodentia; family Hystricidae; genus Hystrix; species Hystrix cristata. The sequence goes on along the minus strand of PVJO010011621.1, from coordinate 42,889 downwards.
GGATCAGTTAAGGGCAGGGACTGAGACAATTGACTATTGGGGTGGCGCCAGCATCAGGGACCAAGAATTGGAGCCGGGGGTCAGCCCTCATGGAGGCTGGGGCAGGGCTCACAGTATGAGCCTGAGACCTAGCCAGGCTCAGAGTCGTGACGGGGTCCAAGTTAGGGGCGGGACTGTGAATTGAGGGCCAGAGACATGCTGGGAAAACCCTGCCCCTCCGTCCGTCCCTGTTTCCCTGTTTCCCCTGGGAACTGCCTGGCTTGACCCAGCCCTCTGTGTAGGCCATCCACGGCTTTCGGGAGACAGAGAAATCCCGCTGGTCAGAGGCCAGCCGGGCCATCCTGCAGCGTGTGCAGGCCGCCGCCTTCGGCCCTGGCCAGACCTTGTTGTCCCCAATCCACGTGCTGGACCTGGAGCCTCGGGGCTACATCAAGCCCCACGTGGACAGTGTCAAGGTGGGCAGAAGTTGGTGCCTTGGAGCTCCCAGCCAGACGTGGGCAGAGTGGGCTGGAACCTGACCCGCCACTACCACTCCTCTCTCAGTTCTGCGGAGCCACCATAGCTGGCCTATCCCTACTGTCTCCAAGTGTCATGCGCCTGGTGCACACCCAGGAGCCAGAGCAGTGGCTGGAACTCTTACTGGAGCCTGGCTCCCTCTATATCCTAAGGTACGGCGCAGCCAGGGGCAGTGCCACCCCAGGGATGTGAGGACACCCACCGGTGCTTGGGGGGGGCTGTCATTTGGACATCACAGCAGACACCACCACCACCACTACCAGCGGAGGCATGGGGGACGGGAGAGGGCCTGGGACCCGGTCTGCCTGGAGCATCACTGCCCTCCGCCCCACCCCTCACAGCCTCTGTTTTCTCTTGCAGGGACTCGGCCCGCTACGATTTCTCCCATGAGATCCTCCGAGACGAAGAGTCCTTTTTTGGGGAACGTCGGGTTCCCCGGGGCCGACGCATCTCTGTGATCTGCCGCTCTGTCCCTGAGGGGATGGGGCCAGGACAGCTGCCCCCAGCCTGCTGACCCCCAGGCCTGTCCCCCAGCTTCTCCCAGACAACAGATGTGTGAATAAAGTTGAAGGGACAAGCCAGCTGTCCAGCCTGCTAGAGGGGAGCCCGGGGTGGCACCTGCCCACAGGGACCCCAAATGGCAGCATAGTCACAAGGCCAGGAAAGCCGTTCTTTATTGTGCATATTGATGGCGCCCCAGCCCACCTCCCCATCTCCACCTGTGGCAGCCGGTTCTCCCATAAATAAGCCAGCAGAGCCCCTGAAACGCTGTAGCTGTTTGGCTCATGTGGCTACAGGGCACTGGGCTGGGCACCCTCAGCCACCGCAGCCACAGGCAGCGGCCGAGAGCTGGGGCAGCCGCTGCCAGCGGTGACGGTCGTCCAGGAAGGCCACGTCAGCGTAGCGGGTCGGCCGGCAGCAGGGTCCACCGTGGGCTCGGCCCTGGCCCCGAAGCCGGGCCAGCGTCAGGCCGTGCTGGGTGCGGGCACCTCGGGGGCAGCTGCCGGCGCAGTAGCGGAAGGTGATCTTCTCCTCCGAGGAGTAGCCCAGGCCCAGCTCTGCCACGGGCAGCGTCAGGCTCCACAGCTGGCATGGGCCGCCGGGGGCTCTACGAAGGCGGGCATGGGCATGTCGGGTGCCTGGGGAGAAGAAGACACTGACAAGGGCAGGGTCCCAGCAGGAAGGGCTTGGGAGGTCACTCGGGCTTCCCTGGAGGTCCTTACCCAGCGGTGGCCTCCAGGTCCCTCCGGCCTCTGCTGTCTGCTCAGGCAAGAACTCTCCCTCTGTCACCAGAGCCCCCCGGGCATCAGGGCCCCAGCCGAGGCCCAGCTGCAGCGACAGGAGCAGCAGCAAAGCCAGCAGGACTCTCCCTGTGGCCATGGTGACAGGCGGGTCCTGAGGCCAGGGGAGCCGGGCCCTGAATTTATCCCCTTCCAGGTCGGGAAGCCACCCTCTTCACTGCCACTCCCACGGGTGCGGAGAGGTCCCCAGGTTCCCAGGTCCAGGCATGGCTCCTCCAGCCCCCTGGCCCGTCCTTTAAGAGTTAAGGGCTCATCGCACCGCACCCCCAGTCCAGACATTCCACAGACCCGTCTCTGACACCCCCAGATTTACGAGTCAGCCCGGCAGCAGGGCCAAGACTGGGGTGGATAACTGGGATCCCCACCCCACCTGCTGTCTGGAGGGGATTTCATGGGGTCCCCCGAAGGGGTCCCAACCCATGAAGGCAGGAGTAGGGCCCAGAAGCCCCCATGGGTGCTAGACGGGGCAGACAGGGGTGGAGAGTGCAGGTTGGCAGGTGGCCAGGTGGCGGGACCCTGCCGTCATGGCCACACTGGGGATTAAGCCATCATGCCCATCTCCGGGGCTGGCTGAGCAAACATCAAAACAGGAAGAGGGAGAGGCTGGGGGGCAGCCAGGCGCAGGGACACAGAGGCCAGGGACTCTCTGGAAGGCCAACTCAGGAATCACATAACCATGACGTCACATCATCCAGGGGTCAGCATCGGAGCCTGAGGCCAGGCTGAAACCCATCGTGTGCAAGATGGCGCCAGTGGCAGGTCATGGCGAGGCACGGCGGTGGCCTGGTGTGACCCGGGGGGGCATTTATGGTTCTGGGTTTTTGTTTTTTAAGTGTTTAGAGTTTAGTTCAGTGCCTGCACTGAGAAGCTAACCACAGCCTTTTTCAGTACTGCGCATGCGTGGCAGGCAACGCCGCTGAGCTCCATCCCCACCCCTTTTCATCATGAGACAAGTCTTGCTAAATTACTCAAACTGGCCTCGGATTTACAATCTTCCCTCAGCCTCCCAAGTAGCTGGGATTACAGATTAGGTTTTGTATGTGTGCCTGGGTTTTGTTTTTTGAGACAAGGTCTCATTATGTAGTCCGGGCTGGTCTCAAACTTGTGGCAATCCTCCTGCCTCAGCTTCCTGAGTGCTGGGATTATAGGCATGAACCGCCGTGCCTGGTGTAAATTTGTTTTTGCAATACTGGGAGTGAAACGTGATAGGCAAACACCCTGCCACTAAGCCACGCTCCCCCCGACACTTTTTATTTTGAGACAGCATCTTGTTATTAATTGCCCAAACTGGCCTCAAACTCAAGCTCCTCCTGTCTTGGCCTTCTGACTTGCTGGGATGGCAGGTGTGCGCCCCTGCCCTGGGCCCAAGAGTTTTTGAGGCTGAGGAATACAAAGAGCTTGTTCGCTACTTGTCTCAACACGTGCCTGCACAAAGAGAAGGTGACAATTTGAAGACGCTGCAGGTTTGCCAACACGCTGCAGCTGGGCTACGCAACCAGCTGGCGGGAGTGTAAACTGGTGAACGCTTGAGAAACTGCAACTGAAATTGCATGTTCTGAGTTGTCCCAAGAAACCTTTACCCCAGAGAGCCACGCATCGAGTGCCGGGATGGCCACTGCATTCTGTGGTCCCTGGAGCCAGTGAACTCCATCCCCAGCCAGGGGTGCTGGTTGTTCCTGTGTTTATTCGGATTACTCTGAAAACTAGTCACTTGTCTAAGGTCACCCAGAATTAAGAAACAGACCTGGGCTTTGAACTCGGGTCCCCCCGAACTGGAGAACCCTGCTCCCTACCCTTGGCTACGCTGCCTGCCCTGCTGGCAGATGCCTAGACTGACGTCCACGTGGCAGGGACAGCAAGAGGCGAAGCCACCAGGGCCAGGAGCAAAAGCTGCTTTCCAGCTGCCCAGAGGCCCAGCAGGGACATTCCTAGGAATTAACCTGACATCTCAGGCATCTCTGCTCAGCCCGGCCCGGGTGGGGAACGTTCCCACCATGGTTTCCAGCAAAAGTGGCAGGACGGAAGCCCCACATCCTGCCTTCAGCTGCCATTGCTCAGGGCCCAGATTCAAAGCGGGATTGCAACCTAGTTCCGTTCTCGGCCACGTTACTGCCCAGGACTTCGAAACACTTCTAAAGAATGCCTGGCCATGCTGATAAAATGTATGCATCATCAGCTGGGCAAAGAGGTGAGTGGAACCCTAGAAATATCTCTGGAGGACAGAAAATGGGACCCAGATGCTGACACCAGCACCAAGGCTGTGGGCTTTGGTGGCCACAGGCAGAGCCCTTGAACTGAGACCCACAGGGAAACGGGCCCAGGTGACAGCCCTGGGCGGCCAGCTGTGCCAAAGGGACACCATGTGGAAGACCAGTCTGCAAGGGAGGCGCAGGAGACCCCTGAGCACCCACCCCCATTACAGCAGCCAGGAAACCACCTGTCAGGGTGGGGAGGCAGGAGGTATGCCAGGGTGCTGGTAGACGTGATTCCAGACCTGTCTGACAGACTGTAAGATAAGCGTGCTTGAAATGAAAACGTAAGGGGCTGGGGATTTAGCTCAGTGGTTAGAGCGCTTGCCTAGTGTGTGCAAGGGCCCGAGTTCGATCCTCAGCACCAAAAAAAGGAAAAACATGAAAGCAAGCCAGGTACGATGGTAAACGTCTGTAATCCCAGCACCGTGGGGGGCAGGAGGATGGCAAAGCCAGCCTGGATTACTCAGGGAGACCCTGTCCCAAAGAAAACAAAACAAAACAGAAAGGATAAAAAACATAAGGGACAAAACTTTAACCAAACAGTCAATCTGAAACAGACACAAAGATAACTTTGTGCAAATGACAAGGAAGTCACTGACACTAAGTTCCTAATGGACTCGTGGCAGAATGGCTAACAGGACACCTGCGCTGTATCAGTTACCCGGCGGGGACTCTGCCCACAGGACAAGGTGCGAGGGGCCTCCCAAGTGCCAAGCTGCACGGAGAGATGGGAAGGCAGAGAGAAGTGGCTGTTCGGGGACCACCGTGACAGGACCTGGGACCAAGGGCACACACGGCCTAGTGGCGTGGGGTGCACGGTTGGGTACTGGGGCTCCGGGCCTCACTCCTTGAGGGAGAAGTGCATCTTGTCGTTAATCATCTTGCGCTCCGGGTTGAGGCGCTTCAGGATCTGGGCCAGCACGTTCACCGTCTGCTCGCTGCTCAGCCCCGTCTTCTTGGTCTGGAACTTCTTCAGCAGGTCCTTGGTGGTCATAGGCTTCCGTGTCAGGTAGCGCCGCACAGCGTCCTCGGTCACCTGCACGTCGCTGAGGGCCACAGGGCGGGGGTCACCGAGACGCCCCCAGGGGTGCTGACTCTCCCCACCCTGTGGTCCCGCAGACTTACCCGCTGCTGGGCGTGGACTTTCCGGATGGTGGCTGTGGGGTTGACTTCCCAGACAGGCTCTGGGGCCCAGCGTCCAGCCGTAACCGCTTGGCTGCTGGCATCTCGCTTGTCCGCTTCCCTGTTGGAAGTAGGCCTGGGGCTGAGTCTTTTCTCTTTCTGTAGTGCAGACTGAAGCCCAGGCCTATGTACTGATCTATAGACCCAGCTCTTTATTTTTAAAATTTTGGGGCGATTTAGCTCAGTGGCAGAGTGTGTGCCTAGCAAGCGCTGAGTTTGATCTCCAGGAAAAAAAAAAAATTTTGAGTCAGGATCTCACTAAAGTTGCCCAAGCTGGGCACAAACTTTGGACCCTCCTGCCTCAGCTTCCCAGAGCACTGGAATGAGAGGTGTGTGCCATTGTGCCCCACTCAGGGCGTCGGTGGGGGTTGAGCAGGGCCAGGACCACAGTGCAAGGACTCAGGAGGGCACAGATGGTCCGGACTCACCTTGCTCCAGTTTGGTGGCAGCGGCCCGCAGGGTGGAGGACGTGCTGCCGCCCTCTGCGCTGGGAGAGCCCGGGCGGCTGTTGCCTCTGGAGCTGCCTCCCGATGGCTTCCGCTCCCGTTTGGGGGGCGTTTTCTTCTTCTGCAGAGCCACGGTTGGTTGGGGGCGAGTCGGAGGCCAGACCCTGCCTGCACCCGCGCCCGCACCACCCCCCGCCCCTCCTCCCAGGCTGTGCCTCACCGCCATGAAGAGGGCCGAGGAGGCCTCGCTGTCGATGTCGCTCTCCTCCGAGCTGTCCGACTCGTCGCTGCTGTCTGCAGGGCCCGAGGGCTGGGAGTCAGGACGGCGGGGCGGCGCGGCGGGGCCATCTGAGGCCACCCGCCCCTCCATCACGGCCGGGGCAGGCTCACCTTTCCGGCGCTTCTTCTCTTGCGGGGTGGCAGCCTTCTTCTCCTCCTCTTCCTCCTTGTCCTCCTCGGCAGCGGCGGCCGGCTTCTCCTCCTCGCTCTCCTCGCTGCTCTCACTCTGCTCGTCCACACCTGGGGCAGGAGGGCGCCGGTGAGCAGGAGGGGCAGTGTCCGGTGCGACTGGCCCCGCGCATGCGCAGATCCCACCCGCCGGTCGCCCCCGCCCCGCCCCGCCCCCAGCGGCCCCACCTACCCTTGGGCCCCTCCTCCTGCTGCTGCACTTTGGGCTTGCGGCTCTCGGGCTCATCCTGGGAGCTGCTGTGGGCGGAGGAGCAGAGGCAGGTGTGTGAGAATCCCAGGTCCAGGCTGGGCCGAGCTGGGCTCTCGAACCCACCTTCCGCTGGCCCCACCTGGAGCCGTCCGACATGTAGTCGACTTCCTGTCCCTCGAAGTCCCCGTCGTCGCTGTCCTCGAAGGCCTCATCGTCGGAGCCCTTCTTCTTCTTCTTCTTCCGGCCCGCCTTGGCCAGCGGTGCCTTCTTCTTGGCCTTGGGGGCTCTACTCCCTGCAGAGGGGAGGCAGGGCCGGGCCCGTTTCCGGGCAGGCTGACATCCGGCGCCTCCCCAGGGCAGCCCGCAGCAGGAAACCTGCCCTCTCTCACCCAGCGCAGCTCCACACAGCTCGGGACCCCAGAACACTCGGCGGCCAACCCTGACGCGTCCTTGCCCACAGGGACCCGGGTAAAGGGCCAGCCCCGGGTTCCCAGCTTGGCCCGCTCCCCCTGGGTGCCTCTGACTTCTGGGGCGGCCAGAAGACCTAGCCTGTATCGGGGGCATCAACCCGTCAGTCCCCTTCGGGGGGCGACCCAGCCCACCCTCGTCGCCGCTGGCCTCGCTGTCGTCCGAGGACATCTCCAGGTCGTCCTCCAGGTCGTGGATGCGGAGCCCGCTGGCCTTCTCGCGGCTGCGCTTCTCCTTCTCCTCCTCGTCCTCATCCTGGCCCTGGTCCTTGAGCCTCCGCTGCTGCATGATGCTGAAGTGGTTCAGGACCTTGTTCCTCCTGCAGGGTGATGTGCCCGGTGGGGAGCCAGCCTCACCCGGGACCTCCTCAGGGAACTCAGCCTGCAGAGCACCCCACACCACAGGGAGAAAGCTGCCTGGAGCCGGCAAGCCGCCGGTGCAGGCCGGCAGCCCCAGCACTCAGGAGGCGGAGCCGGGAGGAGTGCAAGTTTCCAGGCCAGTGAGGGCTGCATGATGAGACCATGCCTCAAAAAGAAGCAAAAACGGGCTGGCGACTTAGCTCAGTGGCAGAGCGCTTGCCTAGCAAGCACAAGGGCCCTGAGTAAATACCCAGCATCCCCCCCCCCCAAATTCATGAATGTTGTAGAAAGGAATGAAATTTGTCCTTTTAGGTTTTTGGTTTTGCAGTGCTGAGGATTAAACCCAGGGTCTTTGCACTGAGCTATATTCCCCGCCCTTTTTATATTCTGAGACAGGATCTTAGTCACTAAATTGCCCAGGGTGGACTGAACTTGTGATCCTCCTGCCTCAACCTCCTGAGTAGCTGGTTTGACAGACAAAATGTGGTTTTGCAGGGTGGCCCAGAGCCCAGAGCACCCTCCCACATTATGGATGGAGGCCCAGGGTGCTGCGACCCTGGGCAGATCACGTCCTCAGCTGGGCATGTAAGGCCATGAGCCATTATCCCTCTTCTCTGGCCCTCACCACAAGTCCCTCAGCCCCATAACTGCATCCACCTTGTCCCATCTCCAGGCCCAGAAGTGACAGAGCTACCTCTGGAGGCCTCCCTCAGGACCCTACAGGTTCCTGTGCAGTACAGACCATCTAGGGCAGCAACCCTGCAAGGCCACCTCCCACCAGAGGAGCTCAGCTAGGTCACCCTGCTGTGCCATCTCCGGCGTGATGGCTTGGGGCTCCTCCGCCCTCCTGCAGCTGTCTCCCTGCCCCGAGAGCCTCCGTCACCCGTGAGCACCCAGCTCCCAGCACTGGCTTGGCCCTCAGCAGGGCCGCACCTATGTCCGCACCAGCTTCCCGCCCTGCCCTCTCAGTTCACCTCTCCCACTCCTCCTCGGCCTCCTCGGCAGTGAGTGTGCGGTGCCGGGCCAGCGGCGTGAAGTTGTACCAGTTGTGCACGGGGAAGGCCTCAAAGGCACCGTCGGGGCACTGGGTGAAGATGTAGTAGGATGTGTTCTCTGTCACACCTCCCTTCTTGATGCCCTTGAACCTGCGGGGAACCGCGGTCAGGTCAGGGGAGAGCCTGGTCCAGCCCGTGCCCCTCGTGTGCCTCCTCCATGGAGCTGTCCTGGGTTCTCGGAGCACAGCTGGTGATGGGGAAGCCAGGGCAGGCCCCAGCTGTGTGACCCTTCGAGCTGATCAAGTCCCCAGGTACCATGATCACTTCAGGTTCTACTGCCCATGGGCTGCTGCTGGGTTGCAGCTGAGGCGCCAGGTCAGAGGATGGGACAGGGCAGCCCAACCCTCCTCAGTGGTCCCTCAGTGGACCCTCGAGCCAGGCCGCCATCTCCTGGAGCTCAAACAACTGTGCAGCCTCTGAATGGCCTGCACCCGGCCATCTGGGGTCTGCTGCCCCAAACGCAGGAAATCTTGCCTTTCTTTTCCCCAGTCCTGGGGCTTGACTCCAGGACCTCTGCACTGACCTATGTCTCCAGCCATTTCTTTTTTTCTTTTTTTTTTTTTTGTGGTGCTGGGGATCAAACTCAGGGCCTCATGCTTGCTAGGCAAGCACTCTAACTACGGAGCTAAATCCCCAGCCCCATTTTTATTTTTTGAGACAGGGTCTCACTAAATTCCCCAGGTGGGACTCAAACCTAAGATCCTCCTGCCTCAGCCGCCCATTGTGCTGGGATTATAGGCATGCACCATCATGCTATGCCCATTTGCAATCTTGCTCTGAGTGCCTCTTCCTGGCCTACAACTTCAGGATTCCCCTGGGCCTTGGTGGATCCTGGTACCTGCTGTCCTGAGCAATCGGCCTGTCATCTGTCACTGTCACAAGCAGTCTGCCCAAATGCTCTCACCACCCTGACCTCGCCTCTCCTACTCTGCCCACAGGTTGCCCTCTCCAGGAGGGTGACCCAAGAGTCCCTGTCCCCCAGTCCCAAGGCCGGAACTCAGGCTTCCTGCCTGTGGACACAACTGGCACAAGCACCAACTTGGTTCATCTTCAAAAGTGACATGAGGCAGCCAGGGGCAGTGACCCATGCCTGCCATCACAGCATTCTGGGAGGCTGAGGCAGGAGGACTGCAAGCTCAAGAATGGCCCAAATAACTTAGCAACTTAATGAGACCTTGTGCCAAAATAAAAAATAAAAAGGGCCGGGGATGTAGCTTTGTGCAAAGGCCCTGGGTTCAACCCTAGTACCACAAAAATAAATAAACAAATAACTATAAATGAGATGAAGCGCTGGCAGCCCTACTGCACGGCTGGGGAACTGAGGTTCAGAGAGGGTACCCCACCAAGTGTGTGGGTGACAGATGCGGGCTGGTCCCTGGGGTCCCTAGGGTGGCACCTTTCCCATTACCACCTACTTCCTGCCCGACTTTCCGTTGACACGGAGCAGCCAGGGCTGGTCCTCGGGCCGGAACTCCTTGAGAACGATGCCATACTTCTTGCGGCGGGCCTCCTCCCGGAGCTTCCGGTTGAACTCACTGCCTGCACCCGACTCGGGCATCTCCTCCTCCTGATAAATCTTCTTGTTGCTCAAGTCCCGCTCCAGCCGGGCCTGGGGGGGCAGGAGAAACCCGTCGGGGCCCCCCATCAGAAGCACTCTTCACCACCCTACACTGCAACCCAGACAGTCAGAACCAACTTCCTGCTTGGCAAAGGGGTGCAGGGTGCTAGCACTTGATGAGTCTGGTACAGTGACTCTGTAATAGTAAAACAGAACACTAATCCCAGCACTCGAGAGGCTGAGGCAGGAGGACCGCCGAGAGTTCAAGACCAGCTGGCTACACAGTGAGTTCAAGGCTATCCTGAACTACATAGCAAGACCCTGTCTCAAAAAAACAAACAGAAAACAGAAAAGCACTCTATGGTTTCTCTGTGGCACTCTGAGTTTCCAACATCACTGCTCTTGGGCTTTGAAGCCAGTACTCGGTGAAATAAGGGCTCTGTGGACACAAACACTGGGACAGCGGAACAGCCGACCTGCTTACTGAGCTGCTCATGAGGGCAGGGAGTGGACACGGTGTGGATGCGCTGGACAAAGGATGATTCTTGTCCCGGATGGGACACAGTAGACAGCAAGATTTCATCAGGCCACTTGGCAAAGCAAGCCATCTAAAACACGCGTTCGTTTAAATCTGGAATTTTCCATGTGATGCTTTTGGGGTGTAGTTCACTGTAGGCAGCTGAGGCCACAGATGAGGGGAGATGTAGGGAACTGGCTCTGTGCAAAGGCCCTGGCTACAAATGGCACCGCCTGCACTTATTCTTTTGCCCTCACTCTTCCACATTCAATGACTTCGGAAGTCAAAGCACCCTAGAATCCGGCCATTCTCCTTGACCTCTGTTCTCTCCAAGCCCATCACCATCCTAGCAGTCACCTCCCTGTCCTAGGCTCCTTTATCTGCCCTCAAACCCACAGCATGTATCCACTCCACTATGGCCGGACCACTCTGCGACTTCCCAAAGTCCCTCCTAAAGCCTGGCACAGAAGTAGGCTTCAGAAGGGACCACTATAGGCCTGAACTCTTAGCTCAAGCCACTTCCCTGCCTAGGCAAATCTAGGGCCAGAATGCCCACCAATGGGCACAATTTCAAACTGTTCTTTTTTTGGTGGAACTTGGAAATGAACCCAAGACCTCTACACTAAGCTACATCTCCATCCCTTTTTCATTTTTTATTTTGAGAGTCTTAATAAATAGCCTACAAAAAAAAAAAGTTTCTAAACTGCTCAGGCTGGGCTAGAACTTGCAATCCTCCTGGTCTCAGCCTCCAGAATGCTGGGATTACAGGTGTGCATCACTATGCCCAGCCTAAATGTTATCTTTTAAGGAGAAGACCACCTCTGGGGCCTAACAAACCACAGCCAGCAGCTTGGCCAAGGCCTCACTGTCATTTTATGCCCATTCAGGGAAAGCAGGGGAAGTTTAACCTTAATTACTATTACAGCCACCAAGCCCAAGGACTTACCTGATTCCACGTAGCAAAGTTCACCTTATCGGCTGCATTGAAAGCCATTATGTTATATTTTTTGGTTGTGTTCCTGGAGTAAGCAGAAAGACATAGTGATGAGTCAATCAATTGTTCATTCAACAAACCCACCTCGGTTCAGCCCTCTGTGCTGGGCAAAGCTAGGGACTTAGAAAAAACTAAGGATTCCCAGATTGTCAGGGAAGCCACAGTCGTCTATTTCCAACCCCGCAAGAAGAGCAGAAGATCTGAGAGAACTCAAAATGTGGATATAATTGAAAGCTGACCCGGCAGACAGTGCCTCTTGGAGGTCAGGCACCCTTCGCAACCTGACTTCAAACTGGGTTTTGCAGGACCAGTAAGAATCCACCTTGGGGATGGAGATCTAGCTCAAGTGGTAAAAGCCCTGAGTTCTATCCCTAGCAACCCCCCGTGCCCAAAAAGAATCCACCTAGCTGGGCGTGATGGTGCATGACTGTCATCCCAGCACGCTGGGAGGCTGAGGCAGGAGGATCACAAATTCAACCCCAGTCTGGGCAACTCGGTGACTTGGCAAGACCTTGTCTCGAGTTTTTAAAAAGGCCAGGGCGGGGGACGGTGGCTGGGGAAGTAGCTCAGTGTGAAGGTTCTGGGTTCAATTCCCAGTACTAAAAATAAATATCTTTAAAACTTTAAAAAATCCACCTAGCAGAATCATAGTTGGGGATGGGAAGCGGTGCCCAAAGGTCTGACCAATCTGAAAGGAGACGCAGCTGCAGGTGGTAACTGATAAACTTGTAACCGCGCTTAGCTGGGCAACAAGGATGCTACGGACCTTGCACGCTCGACCAGGGTGCTGAACCGTGCGGTGCACTGGGTCTCTCGGTCCCTGACTCGGACGGTGAAGTCGCGGCTTAATCCCTGCCTCGGGGAAGCACCGGCACAGCCGGGAACCCCCAAACTCGCGCAAACTTTAATTGCCTCTGGAGGATGGGGTGTGGGGGTAGGGCCAGGGACTTACTTGGGAACTCGAACGACATATTCGGTGACACTCTGGCTGCCTGGACCCTGCGGAGACAGGAGGTGGGAGGGTGCGTGAGGAGGGGCCACCAGGCAGCGGCGGGGATCCCCGAACCCCACCTCGTTCTTACTCACCAGGGTCGCCATTGACAATACTCAGTGGCTCGAGTCCGCTCCAACTCTGATTCTTTTCGTCTGCTCCGGGATCTGCGTCCTTCCGTCTAGGGAAGCCGCTCTCTAGGGGTCGGGTCGCTGGTCCTGAAGTTGGACCCGCAAACACCTTGCGCCGCCGGCCCGAGGAAAAAACTAACCGGAAGTAGCGCTTAGCTAGCTCCTTCTGCGCCTGCGCCAACACCTAATCCGGAAGTGAAACGCCTTCGCGGACCACGTTGCGATGGCAACCTCTTCTGTGGTTGTGTTTCACTCATAGCTGTTACGAGCCGGATTTGGTGACACACGCCTGTAATCCCAGCACTGAGGAAAACAGGCAGGAGAATAGCAAATTCAAATCCCACCTGGCCAGTTTAGCGAGACTATCTCAAAAAATAAAAAGAGCTGGGGACGTAGTTCAGCGTGAAGGAAGCGGCCCTGGGTTTGAGCATCTGTACCACCAAAAGAAAAAAGTGTCACGTCTCAGGGTCCTGACCTTTTATTCAGAGCCAAACCAATCTGAAATAAATAACCACACGTGGTGCAGGCTTTTAATCCCAGCTACTCGAAAGGTTGAAGCAGGAGGATCACAAATTCCAGGCCAGCCTACGCAATTTAGCGTCTCCCTTCTCAAAATTTTAAAAAGGGCCGAAGGTGTAGCTTAGTGCGAGCACTGTGGACGGAACGCCCTCCTCCGTGACGTCACACTCAAGGTCTGCCGCGCCACCTGGTTAGGGAGACCCAGAGATCCTTCCACTTGGGCGCCAGCGCGCTGTGCGCATGCGTCAATCCTCTGCGGAAGTGAGTGCTAGGAGTCTTCGTCGCCGTAGCAACCGAGCCCTACTTTGCTGGGTCGCGTTTCCCCCAAGCTCCACCGGGGCCTGTTTAACTTTCATTTCCAGGCCCCTGCCACTGTGGAGGCGGATTCCCATCATCCCTCAAAAATGATCGGGGCAGGGCCCTTTGTGACGCTGCCCTGAGCCGAGAGGGGTCGGGGCTTGGATGGGAATGGGGCACGACTGTCCCAAGAGCTTCTGGGCGGATGGGGCTGTGCAAGTCCAAGCTGCCCCAGATGGGCAGACCATTGAGGCCCCAGGAAAAGGGTAATATGGCAGGGGTGGCTGCCTTACTGGGGGAGAAGGGAAGGAAATAGTGGAGGGCGTTAGGGAGATGCAGGTGTACCCTCCATCCAGATGTGCCACCTCCAGCGTGGCAGTAACAACTGTGCATGCTCCCGGCTCATTCATTCATTCATTCATTCGTTCATCCTTTTCAGACATAGTTGAATGACTTCTGGGTTCTAAGCCCTCAAAGTTAAACCTGCTCCCTACGCTCATGGCAACTACAGTGTAGCAAGGGGAAGAGACTAAGGAAATGGAATTTACCGCCCTCAGGGTTTGCGGAAAGGGAGGGAGGTTTCCAACTGGGCCCTGCCCATGCACAGGAGTTGGCTAAACAAAGGAGGAAAGCAAAGCACAAAGACTGGACCATAAACTACTGGTCGTCTTGGTCATTCCTTATCCACTGCTAGATCTCAGAAAGTGTGACAACTGGTGGGAACACAGGGATCGGTGAGGGAGAAATGGCTCTTGCCCTCATGGAGAGCAGAGTCTGCCTCGGGACAGAAAAACAAGTAAACAGGAAAGATTGTGACCTACAGTGGTCATGGCATGGGGCTCAGAGGTAGGAGCAGTCGAGGTGGGAGGCTCTTTGGAAAAAGATGGAGAAGGTCTGATAGGTGAGCTGTGGCCAGGAGAAACTGAGGCAGTCCAGGGTTTTTCTGGGGGAGGGAACAGCAAAGGATGAATGTGAAGTTCAGGGAATAGAAAGGAAACTATTGAGCAGAGGAAGGGAGCATGGATCCCTGCCCCTCTCTGAGCCTCAGTTTCCTCAGCTGTAAAATGGGACGATAGAGTCGTTAGGTTCTTCAAGGAGACGCCTCTCAGTCACAGCATCTCATGGCAGCATCATGGCACGATGTGCCTGGCCCTACAACTGGGTGTGACATGTACCCTCAGCAACCACCATAGCGCCAAAAGGGCTAAGAGCCAGGTATGTGGCTCACAACTGTAATCCCAGAACTCGGGAGGCTGAGGCAGAAGAATTGCTGTGAATTTGAAGCCAGCCTGGGCTACATAGTGAGTTCAAGGCCAGCCTGAGCACATGGGGAGACCTGTTCTCAAAAAACCAAAAAAAAAAAAAAAGAGAGAGAGAGAGGCTCTGTATAACAGAGTCCTGTGCCCAGTGTAGCCCAGGGACACACACTGGCCTGTGCACACAATCCAGCTGGTGCCAGGCAGGCCCCTGCAGCGCTCACTGACGCCCCGCCTCTTCCAGGCACCAGACACCCTCAAGTCTTCCCTGATCATCTTCGTGGTGGGCGGCCCAGGCTGCGGCAAAGGGACGCAGTGCAGGAACATGGCCATCAAGTACGGCCTCTGTCACCTGGGCCTGGGCCAGCTGCTGCGGCAGGAGGCCCAGAGGAGCACCCAGCGCGGACGGCAGATCTGAGACATCATGTTGCAGGGGCTCCTAGTGCCCACAGTGAGAGCTTCTGGCATGGGGAGAGGGCAGGACCGGGCAGAGGTTGGGACCAACTTCCCCACTTGGCTGCTGAACTAAGCCTTCTGCCCTTAACTGCAAAATACCACAGCAAAAGGCCGTGATGAGCTGAGTGTGGTGGTGCACACTTGTAATCCCAGCATTCAGGAGGCTGAGGCAGGAGGATTGCTGTGAGTTCAAGGCTAGCCTGGACTACATAGCAAGACCCTGTTTCAAAGAGCCAGAAAGGAAAAAAAAAAAAAAACTCCAAAAAGCCAAAAAGGGGTTTGGAAATTTAGCTCAAGTGGTACAGTGCTTGCTTAGCAAGCGCAAGGTCCTGAGTTTGATCCCTAGCACCGTCCCCCCAAGAAAAGCCAAAAAAAAAAATAAAAATAATAAAATAAGTCATTTAGGGTAATTTAAAGTCTACAGGAGAATGTAAGTTTACTGGTCTTGAACTATGTAGCCCAGGTGGGCCTCAAACTCAGACTGATCCTCCTGCCTCAGCCTCCTGAGTGCTGGGATTATGGACATTCATCACCATGGCTGACATTAAAAATTTGTATTTTATTTCATTTAACTTTTTGGTGTGTGCTGGGGATCGAACTCAGGGCCTTGTGCTTGCAAGGCAAGCACTCTAACCACTGAACTAAATCCCCAGCCTAAACATTTTTATTTTGAAACAAGGTCTCCATAAATTGATAAATTGTCCAGGCTGGGCTGGGACTTGCGATCTTCTTGCCTTACCCTCTAGAGTGCTGAGATTACAGGTGTGTGCCACCATGCCCAGCTACACCATCATCTAAGGGACGCGAGCATGCTTGTGTGCAGGTGTCTGTGGGGATCCTGGAATCATACTGTTATCGAGTAGGTTCTGATATTCCTGGGTTCTTCCCCTTCTTGAGCAAAGAGCTGAATGAGGGGGGCAAAAAGTAGTTCTAAAGTTTTATTTAAAATTATAGAGAAAAGAAGAAAAGGTAAATTGAACATAACAATAGAAACAGCAAAATGTGTTCCAGGCCTAAAAGGCACAGCAGGGGTTACCCCAAGAAAGGCAGGATAGCGGTGGCACTGGGTACGCAGACACCAAGGGAGGGAAAAGGGAGCGCTCCTTCCCTGTGGCTCCACAGAAAAGAAAAGGGAGAGCTCCTGGTGCCATTTACGTTTATCTGGATTCTGTTCTCGCGAGAGTTCTTCCATCCTGTGAGAAGAGGGGCGATTGGAATTTTGCGCCCCAGGCTGAAGTCAGGTCAAGGCCACTCCCCCAAGGTCAGGTTCGTCCTCCTACCCAGGTCAGGCCACACCCTATTCCTACATCAATACCCCTTTGGATACCAAGAAACAACACTATTAATTTCCTTTGAGATCCTGCAAGCCTCACTGGCCGCTTCTGAAGCTGTTTTACCACCTGGGAAAAGTACATCGCCCCGGTACCTTTCATAATGTCATGGGGACTGGAGGTTAAATGACACCCAGCAAGCCTGGCCCCTGTGGACACTTGCCCAGTACAAGGTCCAGTACTGCGAGCCATTTTTCCCTGGATCCCCAAGCAGACTCAGAATTCGGGGTGGCTCAGGAGGCTGAGGCAAGAGGGTTGCCTGAACCTAGGAGTTCAAGGGCAGCCTGGGGCACAAGGTGGGCTTTTGCTTCTCTCTTACTCTCTCTTTTGTGGTACTAGAGATTGAACCCAGGGATAGGGTGGGACTTTTCTTCTCTCTCTCTCTCTCTCTTTTGGTGGGGGGTTCTACGGATCGAATTCAGGGTCTTGCGGTTGCTAGGCAAGCACTTTACAACTGAGCTAAATTCCCAGCCCCTAGTCCTATCATTTTTTTTTTTTCTTCCCTAGCCATTTTTAAGACGGGGTCTTGCCGAGTAAGTTGCCCAGGCTGGGCTCAAACTTGTAATCCTCCTGCCTCAGCCTTCTCAGAATACATACTGGGACAGCAGGTGTGCAACGTCACGCTCAGCCACAGAGAGACCTTATCAAAAAAAAAAAAAAAAAAAAAAAAAAAAAAAAAAAAAAAAAAAAAAAAAAAAAAAAAAAAAAAAAAAAAAAGCAATTCAGGGCCGGGGTGTAGCTCCGGGGCACAGCCCTTGCCTAGCAGGTGTAGAGTCCTGAGTTCAACCCCAGCACTACACAGAAGAGGGAAAAAAGAAACCCGATCTCGGGCACTGACTCCACCCCTTCATCCCCAGGGCCTCGTCCTAGACATGGTCAGCGAAAACATGTTGTCCCACGCGAGCAGCCGCGGCTTCCTCATCCACGGCTTCCCCCGGGAGCTGGCGCAAGCCAAGGAATTTGAGCGCGTAGTGAGTGACGCGAGGCGCGCACGCGGCGGGGTGCCGGGGTGCAGGGTGTGCATGCGCACAGGTGCGAGGTCGCGCTCTCCTCTGCTCCCCCAAGAAGCCTGCCCTAAGCGCAGTCAGGGGCTGAGGATCGAGGGGAGGAAATGATGACAGCGAAACAGTTTGCTATTACCTAGAACAGAGAGCACAGCCAGGCGCAGGGCCCCTGCCCACCCGGAATCCCTGCTACTCGAGAGGCTGAGGCAGGAGGATCACACAGGTTCCAGCCCAGCCTGGGCAACGTTGCCAGTTAGGGAGACCCTGTCTCAAGGGAAAAAAAAAAAAAGGGCTGGGGATGTAGCTCAGCGTGAAGGCCCTGGGTTCAATTCCCAGTGCTGCAAAAAATAAAAAAATAAATGAAGCAGTTGACTGCCTGGGCTTCAGCGCTGCCCCCACCACCGAAACTGTGTGATGCTGGGTAAGCCCCCAGTCCCTCTGCAAAAACTCGAGATGCCAATGGCAGGGGGCGTGGACCCCTCGGGAAGGTGATCCCTGCCGGGGGCCAAAGGGGCCAGGCTCCCGCCAGCCCCGGGAGTCTGTTGCCATGGGGACGCTCAGGCCTTGTGTTGCCAAGTCCCTGCTTCTCCAGAGAAGCTGGGAGTTGCGAGGTGGCTGCTCCCCCATTTTTCCCTTTCTCTACACCACTAGGGATGGAAGCTGGGGCTTTCACACTGAGCTGCATCCCCGGCCCTTTTTTCGTTTTGAGACAGGGTCTGTGGTTGAACTGCCTGGGCGGACTTTGTATCAGTCGGTATCAGCTGGAGCAACAGATATAATACAAGATATATGAATATGTAAGAGCTTACAGATTGGCTTACAAGAGCTTCCTACAAGTCAGGCGTGGGAGAGTGCAGAGGGGCCGTCTGCACACTGGAGATCCGAAGTGTCCAGCCCAAGGCCCGGAGCTCACTGCAGTGTCCTGTACAAGTTTCCATCCCAAGCCTGATAGGTCTGCAGTGGAAGCTGAAGCGTCTGTGTTGGAAGCCAGGAGATTACATCCAAGGAAAGGCGGAGCTCCTCCAAAGGAACCAAAGCCGAGCCATCCTTCTTCATTTCCCTTTTATACCATCCAGGCAATGGGCTGCCCTGGAGTGGATCTTCTACACCCAGGATGTAGACTTGCTTAGCTAATTTAGTTAAACTTCCCTTACAAGTTGACACAGTCAATCAACTATCACAGGTTTGAACTTGTGATCCTCCTGCCTCAGCCTCCCACGTGCTGGAGTTAAAGGGATGTGCCACCACGCCTGCCTATTGTTGATAAATATTGGAAATTTATAAATCTTCTCTTTGGGTTAGTTTGTCCACATTTATTCCATGGAATTCTTCCCTAATGAATTTTTCCTTCACCAACCAGAGCTATTTGGTTATACTAGAGTACAGCTCCTGTGGGAGGCAAGATAAATGCCCAACTCTTTCCAATTTTCAGACTAAGCAGTTGGTGTCCTACTTACCCCCAATAGTGACAGTGACATTTCACTGTCTTATTGCTCGGTGGTGTTCTCTCTCATCACTGTAAACTCCTGGCCTTTCCTATTCTGTTGGCCCTCTGTACCTGCGGGCTCCTCATGCAGAGATTCAAGCAACCATAGATTAAAATATTCATTAAATCAGGCGTGATGGTGCACACCTGTAAATCCAGCACTGGGGAGGCTGAGGCAGGAGGATTACCATGAGTTCCAGGCCAGCCTGGGCTACATATTCAGTTTAAGGCCAGCCTGACCAGCCTCACTACATAGTGACACCCTGTCTCAAAAAACAGAAAACAAAAACAAACAAAAAAGGACTGCATCTGAGCTGAGTGGGGTGGTGCACGACTATAATCCCAGCTACTCAGGAGGCTGAGGCAGGAGGATCTCAAATTTGAGACCAGTCTGTGCAAAACAAAAAATAAGATCAGCTGAGGGTGTATTTCAGTAGTTAGTGCTCGCCTGAGATGCAGGAGGACCTGAGTCCCATCCCCGAGCACTACAAAAAATATATTTATAATTTAAAAATATGTATAAAATGAGAAAACAGGATGCACACATGTTGCTTTATGTCTGAAGAAAAGAACGAGACCTTAAAAAAAAGAATGAGCCCTTTTTTTGGACAAATTTTAATAAAAGTCTGTTAGAAAAAAGAAAAAGAACAAGTCCTTATGAGACAGGGTCTCTCTAAGGTACCCAGGCAGGACTTGAACTTAGATCCTGCTGCCTCAGCCTCCTGAGTAGCTGGGGTTGCGACATGCATGACCACAGATACCTTTAGTGTAGTTTTTTTTTTTTAGCTCTAACCACTGAGCTAAATCCCCCGCCCACTTCAGTGTAGTTTTATTGGGCACTCCTGAGTTGTAGTATGTTTTCCAGAGTGTTAAAGACCATTTTCATATCATCTGTGTGTTCTACCTCTTGTAACTTTTTTTTCTTAAACTAACATGTTGGCTTTTTTCTTTCCAATTTTTAGCTCTTCATATATTAGGAATATTCAGTGTCTGTGATATGGGTTACAGATATTTGTCTCTAGCTTATCAATTTACCTTTTAACTTTGCTTAGTGTATCTTTTAGCCTGATAAGTTATTTTTGTTTTTTACTTTTTATTTTTTGTGGGGGGAGGGTGGGCTTGCTGTGTTACCCTGGTTGGAAACACAGCCCAGCTCTGGGCTTATGACCCTCCTGCCTCAGCCTCGCAAGTGCTGCACCTGGCTAAGGCAACTAGTTTTCAAATATTTGTCCCCTTCGTCAGCCTTTCCCGTGATTGCTTCTGGGCTGAACGACGTGGTCTCTCTCTGCTAGTAGGTTATAAGGTGATTCATCTGCAGTTTCTTCTTCCATTTATACCTCGCATCTGTTTGAGACTCATCCTACTTTGGGGAATGAGGGAAGGAGCCAATTTTATCCCTTTCCAAATGGCTACCCAGGTGTTCCAACACATCTTTATTTTAAAAATCTGTCTCTTTGCCACTGCCTTCAACTCTACCTCGCCAGACACCAACTCCCATGTTCACCCGGCCGTTTCTGGGCTCCTCTGTTCCAGGGGCTGACGTGTGGCCCTGTGCGCCGCTGTTGGGCTCTACAGATTGTGGGACACTTCACTGTCTGCAGGGCTCTGTCCTCCACCCGTGCTTTGCTCTTCCCAGTGTGCCCTGGCTATTCCTGCCGGTTTTTTGTTCTTCTTCTTTGGTTTTGTGAGACAGTGTCTCGCTATGTAGTTGAGGCTGACTTTGAACTCACTATGTAGCCCAGGCAGAGATCCTCCTCCCTCAGCCTCCCAAGTGCTGGGATTATAGGGGTGAGCCACCAGGCCTGGCCCCCTGCTAGTTTCTTCTTTTTTTGGGCAGGGGGTGTGTGTGTGCTGGGATCGAATTTATGGCTTTGCACTTGCTAGGCAAGCACTCTACCACTTGAGCTAAATCCCCAACCCCTTCATTTCCTCTTGTGATGAATGTTAGACTCATTTTAACGCCACTAAAGACTATGTTCTGATCATGCTTAAATTATAAACTAATGCCCGGCTAAAATCTGCTGGTTCATATCCACAAATTCCACAACTGCAGATTCAACCGACCACATGTCAAAAATATGTAAGCAGGGCCTGCTGTTGCGTGCCTGTAATCTAAGTACCTGGAAGGCTGAGGCAGGAGGACTGCAAGTTCACGGCCAGCCTGCGCAACTTAGTGAGGCCATATATATATAGTTGGTCTTGTTTCTTTTCTCTTTTTTTTCAAGGTTTTTTTTTTTTTTTTTTTTGTACTTGCAATCGAACTCAGGGCCTTCTTGTGCTTGCGAGGCAGGCACTCTGACCACTGGGCTAAGTCCCCAGCGCCTTTTTCCAAGTTTTTTGAGACAGGGTCTTGCTGTGTAATCCAGGCTGGTCTTGAACTCACTATGTAGCACAAGCTGCCTTACAACTCATGGCGATCCTCCTGGCCAAGTGCCGGGATTATAGGCGTGCGCCACCACACCCGGTGCCAGTCTTTAGTTTCTGTGGGTTCTGTATCTTTAGATTCAATCAACCTCAGATCAAAAATATTTTGGAAAAAAATTGTACCTGTATTGAACATGCACAGAACTTTTCTTGTTATGTTGTGAACAACAGTGTAACAACTATTTTCATAGTATTTACACCGCATGAGTTATGAGAAGTCCTGTAGAGATGATTTAAAGTCTATAGGAGGAGCTAGACGGGGCGGCACACACCCGTGATCCCAGGACTCTGGAAGCTGAAGCAGGAGGGTTGCAAGTTCAATGCCGGCTCAGGCAATTTAGAGCCTGTCTCAAAAAATAAAAAGGACTGGAGATGTAGCTCAGTAAGAAGATCCTGGATTCAGTTCCCTGTACCATTGAGAGGATCCGCACAGGTTCTGTGCAATTATTGTGCCTTTTTATTTCTAAGTGACTTGAGGATTCCTGAATTTTGGAAAGGGTGGGGTGGGGGGACTGGTTACAGAACCAACTCTCTGCTATACACAGGAGACGACTGACTGTACAGTGGTTGACAAGAATCAGGGGACACCATATGTGCCAATATGAAATCGTCTCTACGCTAAGTGAATAAAATCATGGTCAAATTGTCATTTTCACCACGTATATGAAAAAGGAAGAAAAGAATTGGGTGAGGTGGTGCATGCCTGTCATCCCAGCTGCTCAGGAGGCTGAGGCAGGAGGATTGGAAGTCTGAGCCTGGCCTCAGCAACTTGGCAAGACAAATCAAATCGAGTCAAAATAAAAATGGGCAATGGGTGGGGAGGTGTGCCTTAATGGTAGAGTGCACTTGGGTTCTATTCCCAGTACTGCAATACTTTTTTTTTTTTTTAAAGAGAAAGAATGGTAACCGTATTGTATGTCTAAAATAGTTGCAGAAGGAGCCCCGAGCTGCAGGTGACTTGGGTGCCTCCAGGGAGGGTGACACTGGCTAGAAGGGGACATCAAGGAAACCTTTGCTCTTCCCCGTGTGCACATTTGGCGTAGGAATAGGAGTTCTGGGAATGTACCATTGTAGTTTTCCAAAAAATTAGTACTTGAACTAGAAAATTAAAACGAAGCCAGGTGTGGTGGTACACATCTGTCAGCCCAGTACTCTGGGAGGCTGAGGCAGGAGGATCACAAGTTTGAGGCCAACTAGTGCAATTTTTTAACTTGTGCAATTTAGCAAGACCCTCTCTTCAACAACAACAACAACAACAACAACAACAACAACAACAACTGCTCGGAGGTCGGAGGTAGTGTAGTGTGAAGTCTTGGGTTCGAACTCCAGCACTGGGCAGGGAGGGTCTTGAATTAGAAACTTTGAGACGGGAGGTCGGACCAGTTCCCACCAGGTCCTTGGTGTGCGTGGGGGGAGCCAGGCGCAGGCCCTTCCTCACCTCATCCCGGGTCCCTGCATAGGTGGGCCGCGCCCCCAACGTCGTCATTGTGTTCGACTGCTCGATGGCAACCATGGTGCGCAGGGCGCTGCAGAGGGGCCGAGCGGAGCACCGGGAAGACGACTGCGAGCCGGCCCTGCGCCGGCGCCTGGAGACGCACTATGCCTGCTGCGCGCCCGTCCTGACCTTCTACCAGCAGCGCAACCTGCTGCGCAGCGTACGTACCGCTCGGCGGGGCGCCGGGCCTGGGTCCTCGGCGGGTACGCCGGCTCCCGAGTGCTGCCCAACTCCTTAGAGCCGAACTCCGAGCGAGCGCAGTCAGCCCGCTGAACAGCTCGGCGGCCGCGGCCAGCCCAGCTCGCAGGCCTGCGGGGTGCACGCCCCCGGCCCGGCCCGCAAACCTGTCGTGCCCCACGCTTGCTGTGCGGGGAGGAACTCACGTCCCGCCCTGGCGGCTGCCCCTTCTCTAGATCTTTGCAGAAGCTCCAGAGAACATTTTCGCCAAGTGCTGCTCTGTCATCGAGAGTCTTCAGTGAGCAGGGCGGGGCTGGGCGCTCCGCCTCGCCCCAACCCGCGGGACTGGGGTACGGCGCCTGCCAGGTGAGGGCTCCGGTGTGGGGGCGGGCCGGGACCAGGGAGCGCCCAGAGCATCACCAGGCAGGTGCCTGACCTACCTGGACGGCGACGGGCCCAACAGCCCCACCTAGAGGCGGCAGCTCGGGGACCCTCACAGCCCACTGACGCCGGGTCTGAAACGCAGCACTCGGCCCCGCCCCAGCCCCTCGGGAGCCTCGCGCCTCCCACGGGGGCCCCCCAGCAGCGCAGCCACAGCCGGGCTCCGCCCCGGCAGCGCGCCCATGGGAACACCTGTCCCCGCGGCCCCACACCGGGCAGCCCGGCCGGCGCGCCGCTCCTCCGCGGAGCGCGTTCCTCTCCGGGCTTCCTCCACAAACACAACTGCGGCGGGCATGCGGATTTCTTTTTTTAAACAAAAAGCACTTTATTTAACCAAAAAGAAAGGGGGAGGGCAAGGAGAGTTTAAGAAAGCACAATGCACCTGCAGAAAACTATTTTATATTTGTTTTCTTAAAAAAAAAAAAACACAACACAAAGCATGTAATTTCCAATCACCATTACCAGGCTTTTTTTTCTTTTTTAAACAACATCTATAAAGAACAAACATCTGCTTCAAAACTCTACAGGATGGGAAGGGGGGGGGCAGACAGACAGCACCCGGCAGACAGGGGAGGTTTTGTTATCATTTATTTGTGAAGTTAAAAACGAGCGATAAAAAGTAAAAACTGCCATACAATTTTTTGTTTTTGTTCTCATTGTTTTCAATTTCAATCTCGTCTTGAACAGATGAAAAGACAAAAGACCAGACCAGTCTTGGGAAGGAGGGCGGGTGGGGGAAGAGCGGCTGAGCTAGGGAGGAAGAGGAGGAGCAGGAGGAGAGAGAGGCGGGGAGGGGTCCTGCAACACCAACACCTGGTCCAAGGAATGTTCCAACTCTAACCAAAAAGAAAAGGAAAGAAAAGAAAAAAAGAAAAAACAAAAAATAGCAAGAGTGACTTTTTTTTCCTTTTTAAAAGTTTATTTTAAAAACAAGAAGAGGGCTGGGGGCAGTAGGGAAAAATGGATCGTTCTGCCCAGAGGGGCGGCTCCGGGAAGCTGGGAGAATAGAGATTTATATATATATATATAATTTTATAGGTTTTGTTCTGCTCTGCATTCTTTAAATTTTAGGGGGGGTTTTGGCAGAGATTTAATTCTCGCTCTCTTCTAAGGCTGGCTCAACATGAAGTTCCCGATTGTGAAAGGAAAGTGCGTGAGACACACAGGGTGAGAGAGAGCGAGGGCCAGCCCCAGCCGCCCCTCTGCCTCGCACCGGCCCCTCGGCGGCCATCACTCTCTCACCAAACCAATGAAATAGCAAACGAACAAAAAGCCCCCGAACAGAACAAATGGAGAAAAAAAAAAAAAATAAAAGATTTTTCACAGATGAAGAAGTTCACATTCATTCGATTCATTGAGCCTGCGGAAAGGGAAGAGATAGGAATTGGTCACTACGGGGAGGCGCCGGCAGCGGCGGCAAGGCTGGAACACCCGGCAGGCTGAAAGGCAGGCAGCCGGCTCCAGGCCTGCGGCTCAGGCGAGGACTGTGCGACTGTCTAGTTCACGACTGGGCTCAAGTGGGCCGCTCCTTGCTGGAGGAGGAAGGGGCTCGCAGAGAGGAGAAAAGCAGAGGCCGCAGAGGGGCAGAGAGCGCAGGGCAGGACAGGACAGCACAGCGAGGGGGGCCCTCTGTCTGGGGGGAGGGAGGGAGGGAGGGAGGAAAGAAGGCAGGCAGCTCCCGGCGCGTCACAACAACATTCAGAGATCATGGTGTCCCCACAACACCCCTGTGAGGTAGGTTGGAAGGTGGCAACGATCGTCATGCCCACTTCACAGACAAGACCGGGACACAGAGGCAGCGCGCAAGTGGAGCGGGGACAGGCCGGGCGGGGCGGGGCCTCCCCTTGAGGGCCCCCAGGCTCCCTCAGCCCTGCCAGAGCCAGGCCCCTGCCACGCAGTCACCTGAACACCGGTTAAGATCGTGGCTTTAG
This sequence comes from Hystrix cristata, assembly GCA_004026905.1. Lineage (NCBI taxonomy): Eukaryota > Metazoa > Chordata > Mammalia > Rodentia > Hystricidae > Hystrix > Hystrix cristata. The sequence continues at coordinate 17,644 of PVJO010011621.1, read as the reverse complement.
AAAATAAAAGAATAAAAAGAACAAAAACCAAAAAGAGTGATGCAGAGAGGAGGGGAAAATGGACGTTTACTTCCCAAGTGGCCAGATTTTGAGTGAGTGGGTTAGCAGCTGGGACGGCGACCGTGCAGGAGCTGCTGGCCTGTCCCACCCCCAGGACTACCCACCAGTCCACAAGTTCCACCTTTGGGTGTTGCGCTCCCCAGCATCACGACAGCGTTACACAGGAACAAGCGGCTGGCGGAGGGAGGCCTCTTCCGGTCACCTCCGCCCCGCGTGCACTTCCGGCGGCAGCGGGGCTGGGCGCTCCAGAGACCTCGGCCACGCGGCCCCCGCTGCAGGCATCAAGGGCACACCCCGCAGGGGAAGGGATTTCCGGCACTACCCACTAAGGCAGGATGGACGGTGGCCGGGGGTTGGAAGGAGAAAGGAGGAGGAGGAGGGTGGCAATTCCCACTTGCCTGCTGCTGTCCCTGCTGAGTGGGAGGCGGCTGGGGGCCGCCGGGACCGGGAGTCTGTCCGTAGTAAGCAGCCTGCTGTCTGTAATACTCAGCCCAGGCGGCACTGTAGTCTGGCTGGGAGCCTGGGGGAGCTCCCGGACCCCCTCCGGTGGCCACTTGCGCTGTGGGCAGGCAGAGGGTGAGTGACTTGGGGACAGCCGGCCCCACCCACCCCACCAGGGCTGCCGGCTCACCTTGCTTCTTGTAGTACTCCTCCCAGGCCTTTGTGTAGTCCTGCTGCGGGGGCGCACCGGGCTGCTGGGGCTGCTGGCCTGTGGGGGCAGAGGGCTCAGAGGCTGCCTGCCTTCCCTCCTGGAAGGCCCCACACCTTCCCAACCACCTCCCGCCGGAAGACTCACCTATCTTCTTGTAGTACTCTTCCCAGGCCTTGGTGTAGTCCGACTGGCCGGTGGGTGGGGGCTGCGGCGGCTCCCCCTGGGTGGGTGGGGCTGCGGGGGCCGGGGCAGGGCCTGGCACTGGGCCTGGGGGCTGCTGGTAGTAGTGGGAGTAGTAGGCGGCCCAGGCAGCATTGGGGTCTGCAGCTGCAGCAGCGGCTTTATCTGCAGGCAAGAGAGGCGTCTGGGAGGAGGGAAGGGAGCCAAGAGGGATCCCAGCCTACTGCCTCTAAGCTTCGGGTCACTTACTTGGGTCATGAGGAGCAGGTGGTTGCCACTGGGGGTAGGTATTGCCCCAGCCCTGGGGTGGGTACTGGTGAGGAGGGGGGCCGCCAGCACTGGAGGACAGAAGAAGGAACACATGAGTGAGGTGTGGTGGCTGTGGGCTGGGAGGGCGCCAGAAGCGCAGACCCCCAGACTGTGTTGGCTCAAGGACAAGAAAGAAGAGTCCCCAAAATGACACTTCAGAGAGAATGTGCATGACTGGGTGATCCAGGGCCAGTACATCTTCTGGAATGCACAGAGCCCACTGCTCTGGGCACCACTGACCATGCAGCACTTCTGGCTCTCAGAGACGGACTTCTTCGAAAACAGTGGAAAGGGCCTGGTCCCCTTTCTGGCCAGCACAGCAACCCCCCCAAATCTGAGAAGCTGAGAGGAATACTCACTGCGGGGGAGCCCCTGGAGGCCCCTGGTTGAAAGGCCCAGGGTTGAAGGGCCCCATGGGACCGGCAGGGCCTGGTCCCCCTGGGCCTGGTCCAACGGGGCACAAGGGACCCTGCAGGTAGGGAGGAGAGGAGGTTAGGTGGGGAAGGGAGTGGTGTGGGCCCAGGCTGGCAGATCCCCTCCAAGGGCCCACCTCAATCTTCTCCTCGATGAGCTGCTTGGCATGGTCGATCTGCTGGGGTGAGCCCCGGATGATGAAGAGCTTGAAGTTGGGGTCCCCATTGGGTGGCAGCTGCCGGGAGATCTCTACGAAGGCGCCCGTCTGCTGGTTTATGGCTTTCACGTTCTCGCCCCCTGTGGAGAAGCAGGCCAGTGAGACATGGGCAGGCCTGGGGCGGCGAGAGGGTATGCTCCGGGGCCTGGACTCACCTCGGCCGATGACCAGCCCGCACTTGTGGGTGGGAATGGAAAAGGTCATCTCCCCGCCAGGGGGGCCCCAGCTGCCCTGGCCTCGGCCCCGACCCCGGCCTCCCGGTGGCATGCCGGGACCTCCTGGAGGGCCTGGGGGACCACTCTGCAGACAGGGAGGAAGAAGAGGAGAGTCAGGACACTGGCCAGCTTTGGACTCCCAACTCACTCAGGGCCCCCGGCCACCTACCCTGAGGCTCTGGAGGAGGTCGTTGATGATCCGAGCTGCATGCTCACACCTATCTGGGGGACCCATGATGTGAGCGATCTTCTCGGGTCCTGTCCCATCATCTGAGGCCACACCAAGAGAGCAGAGAAACTGATTTGAAAGAAAAGCAAAACTCCAAACCCTTGTGACTTCTGTGACACTGGGCCACGCCAGCTGCCCATCAGGTCCAGAGCAAGGTGCTTCCCCTGAGCACTGCTTCCTCCAGGGCTGGGAGGGGATGGTCTGGCAAGGGTGAGCTGAGCGCCTCCTGCCTCAGCGCCCCCAGAACTAACTGAGCAGTTTTCCAGAACAGATTTCGGAGAAGCCACACAGGGCTGTGTGTCCCTTTGCCCAGGTTTGCTGCTCAGACACGTCCACGAGGGCTGGCAAGGCCCGGGGTTGGTGGGGCAGCTGAGCCAGTCCACCAGGTGCCCAGCTGCCCTATGGCAAGAGGCCATCTAGTAGGGACAGGAAGATACACCCTATGGACTTGGAAGGACCACATGTGGCCACTTCACACTGGCTCCCCCAGAGGAAGGAAGAGACAAAGCGTGTTCTCACAGTTGGACCAAGAGCCAGGGCCCACCCCCACCCCGAGGCTCTGGGCTCCCACTGTGCCTCGCCACTCTGATTAGCTTCCAGGGAGGATGGCTGGCAGGTGTGGGCTGGGCCTGAACTGTGACCACGCCCCGAGTGCTGATCCACGCTGAGAGGGGCTACCCACCCACCCAATGCCCCAGGCTCAGCCCTGACCTTGCTTGAACTGAATCCGCACCCCAGCATCATTCTGGATCTTCTTGATCATCTCACCGCTCCGGCCGATGACCACGCCAACAGAATGCCTGGGCACTGGCACCTGGTGAGGGCAGGACACACAGGGCTCAGGCTGGCCTGCTCCCTGCTGGCCCTTTCTCCCCAACTCGAGGACCAGGACTCACATCAATGCCCCCTCCGATCCGAGATCCATACTCGTTCCGGTCCCCGAAGCCGCCTTGGTCGCGTTCCCGGAGGATATCCATCACCATCTCGCAGGCTTGCTGCAAACATGCAAACGTGACTGGCATGGACATGGCCTGCTGCCCACCCGCCCAGCCTGCCAGGAGCCTGACAGCACCCCACCACGCTCTCTACGTGCCACCCCGACGGGCAGCCTCGTCTTCAGATAAAGACACAGAAGGTGGGAGCCAAGGCTGCCTCCTCATCACACATGGCAAGAAGGCGAGCCCCTAAAGCCACGCTCCGAAAGCACTCTCCACCTTGTGCCTATACTCACAGCCACCTGGAGCCAAGCTCCCCGGGGTGTGCTCACCTGGACTTTGTAAGGATCCCCGATGATCCGCAGGGGCTTGTCTACATTCGTGTTCTGGGATCCATCCTGAATTAAGATCATCTTCACGCCGGCGCGTTCCTTGACAACCAAGGGCAAAGGTCAGTGCTGGGCTCTCACAGATTCTTTGGGAGGATGCAACGGTGTCCTCAGTGCCAGCCTCACCTGTAACTGCTTAATTGTCTCCCCGCCTTTGCCAATGACCAAGCCGGCCTTGCCCGCAGGGATCATGATCTCCTGTATAGTGCCGTTCTGGCCCCCGTTGGCGTTGTCGTGGAACTGGCCTGGTGGGCCCCCGCGGCCTCGAGACACAATGTCGTCCAGCATCATCTTTGCTTTCCTGGGAAGAGGAAGAACAAGGTACCACCACTGGAAGAACAGCGCAAAGAGGAGGTGACACCCCGGATGCCAGGGAGGAGGGCCAGGTACTGGGGCTTAGGACTTTCCCAGACATGAGAATTCCTGGGCATCAACCTGCCTCTCTGGGGGTGGGGACACATGTGTCGAGGAGAGGATACTGCTCACTCCCCTCCTCGCAGTGAGGCCCACTGGGGACTTACTGGACAGACTCGGGGGCTCCTGTCAGGGACACGCTGCGCTCAGGCAGGCCACCGCTGTCTAGAGAGAAGAGGAGACAGGGTCACTGCCCACCCAGACCCAGGATTTAAAAAGGCCCACGGGGCAAAGAGGAAAATTCTAGAACCCACAGCCACTTGTCACCACCCCCTAGCCTGACAAGTCAATCTAACTCCCCACAAATGTCTGGAAGGCTGCTCAATGCAAGACCTTGGTCAAGAAGCTTTGAATCCAGCCAGGACTGGTGACGCACGCCTGTAATACCAGTGCTCAGGAGGCTGAGGCAGGAGTATCACTCCAAGCTCAAGGCCAGCCTGGGCAACACAGTGAGTTTAAGGACATCCTGAACTATACAGTGGGACCCTGCCTCAGAAAAACAAAAACATCAAGTCCATCACAGAAGATGAGGTGGGGGGAAAGGCAGGCTCTAGGTCTAAAACCGATGCCAACTCTCACTCTACCGAGGCTCTCACAAGCCTCAATTGCCAGTGCATCGCACACATCTGAGAGAATCCTCAGAAAGATGCAACGCAGGCAGCCTTGTCTGAGATTGGCTGTGTGGCCAGGATTGGGACTCCAACTCAGGCCAGACTGAATGAACTTAATCAATTTCATATACCACCCTGCTCGTCTATTCCTTCTTTCTGGGTATTTCACTTCAGTGACAACTTACGACAGCGTTCAGAGAATGCTCCCTGGAATATGATTCTACACCTTCCACCTTAGCATGTTCCCCACAACAAACAAACAAAAAACCCAGTCATAATCATACCCCATGGCACTATACTAGTTTCAATAGTGCACTGAGCCTGGCACATAGCACCCCATGCAAGAGCAACGTGACTTCTACAGAGTCCCAGGAAAAGTTAAAGAAAAGCGCAGAGCCTGAGCCTGCCCCAGCCTCGCCCCCTCATCTGGGCAGGAAGGTGGCTGTCCCGTGCATACCTGGAGAAATCTGTACTTTACAACCTGAATCCTGTTGGATTTTGTTAATCTGTTCACCACCTCTACCAATGACTAGAAGGAGAAAAAAGAAGAAAAACAAAGACATTAGCTGAGAGAGCCCAGAACTCAGCAGATGGGGGCAGGGGTTTCAGGGTAGCCCCTCTGAGGGATGGTGGGGGAGCCCACAACTCATTCCCAGCGCTCTGCTGTCCTCATGAGAGAGAACACACGAGCCCCTCAGGCCAGGGCTTCTGGGCTGGCCAGGGCTCACAGGATACCAACCCTCACCATGGAGACCCACACTCACTTAGGCCAACCATGCCATCCGGGACCCTGTACTCTTCCGTCATTGAAGTCCTGTAGAGACATCGGAAGTCAGTCTCCAACAAGAGGACAGAAGCCTGAGGGGTCTTTTAGAGAAAATGCCCTGCTTGCACCCCTTCCGCCCCCCTGGCCCTGGATGCTTCTGGCTGCAAACTGCTTCCCATGTCCTGGGCATTGTGTCTCCACAAGCCTGTCTGTGCCGAAGGGTTGGTCTGGGGCAGCGGCCTGTGGATCTCCCTTTGCCTCAGCGTAAGAGCAGGAGCTTTTATGGCAAGCTGGCATCTTGCGCCTCAAAAAGAAGGTGATTACATATCCAGCTCATTTCATTTCTTTCTTTTTTTTTTTTTTTTTTGCACCGGGGCTTCCCATGTAGCCCAGGCTGCCTTGAACTGATGAGATCCTCCTGCCCCAGCCTCCTGAGTGCTGGGATTATAGGCATGCGCCACCACACCCAGCTGTTCACCTCATTTTTGTAGTAAATCATGCTTATTGTATTTTGTAAAACTATCAGCTTGATGCAGAAAGAAGAAAGGCCGTGGCCCTTTCCAAATAGCCCATGTCTGGCTCACCCACGTCCACCTGAGGTGGCCGAAAGGTAGCGAAGACCACAGACCGGCTCTGCAGCCCTCAGCAAACCAGGCATCTGCAGAGACAGAATCTGTGCATCTGAGCGTCCCCGGCTCATGAGATGGAGTGATGGGGGGCAGAGCCACCCTCTGCTATTGCAGGCACCACCACGACCTTGTCCCTTGAGCCTGTACCCAGCAGGAACAGAGAGAACAGCTCTCTGCCGGCTTCTTCTGCTCCACCAGCAATGGGAGAAGCCCCACAGGCAGCAAGCAAGGCAGAAACAACAGAGAAAGCAACATGTTCACATCACAACTCACCGTGGTGGAGGATGGATGGGTCCAAGCTGAGAACCGATCGCTGTGGAGAGAAATCCCAAAGGGAAGGTCAGCTGGGCTCCTCTCTGGGGACACACGTGCCTGCCCTAAGCTACCTGTGGCCTCACAGGGTGAATGGCGCTTCTCACAGTGGCTCTGTGCTGGCTCCCACACCCAATGGGCACTGCAACCCTCCTCACAAAAGCCATCCCAGTCAGGACTGTCTCCACACAGAGGCTTCAGCCCCCATCTCAGGGGTCCTGGGGTCCCTACACTCACAGGTGCCCTGGATGCGAACACTGTGAGCCTCCATAAAGGAGTGGTGCTGTCTGCTCAGTGCCTCCTCCTCTGGACTCCCCACAACTTCCAGCCCCGAAGCCATCTGTGCCCATGTCACCCGGTGGACTTACAGTCTCCTTGGGAAGCCAGCTTCTTGCTCTCTGGCTGATCTGTGGAAGAGAGGGCGCCAGCTGTTGCACCCGCCCACCCGCTTGACACTGGTGCTCCTGTGTGGGCCGACAACCCCCTTTCCCACCGAGAGCCCAGATCCAGAGTGGGGTGAGACCTCCTCAGCCCCGCCACCAAGGCCCAGAGGCCTTCCTAACAAGTGGGCAGTGATGATGACAGTGTAGGACCAGGCCTGCCCGGGGAGCCGGGGGCTCCTAGACACAAACATAGCTGGTCACTGGCTGTCCCCTAGATAACGCTGTACATCTTAGGGATGGCCCAACTCTACAGCAGGCTCCATGGCTCCCCAGCCTCCCACCAGGGAGGAATGATCTTGGGAACTTACAACTTGGCCCCAGTCACAATCAATCTGCCCTCCTCTTAGTCACCTGATACCTCAGGGTGGCAGACGGTACGAAAAGAATGAACAAAGCTGGGATCACCAAGGTTTTAGGAGACCGCACAGCAGCCTCTGCTCTGAACACCAGTCAAACAAACAGAAGACCTACTCCTGCCCCAGCCCTGCCTCCCAAATGAAAAGCAGCCACCGGTAGTTACCTCCATCTTCCAACTGTCTTTTTTGGCCCCCAAAACCAAAATCAGGAGTGCTGTTATTCACGGTTGTGGCAGCATCGCCTCCAATTTTGGCTGCGATCTGGAAGTAAGTAGCAAGCACAGAAAAATTACCACCCCAAACCCAGCACTGCTCAGGGCTGGCTGGCTGGGGAGGGGGGCGGCTCCCTCTCTTGAGAAAGAGTCTGCAGGTGTGAAGTCACCCTGGAAGGAGATTTCAGAAGGCCCTCAAGTCCTCACAAAGTCCACTAGGAACTCCCAAATCCCTCTTTTCCCTTCCTTAGTGGGATCTGCGCCTTAACCGTGGCAGGTAGCCTGTAATCCACACCGACTCTTCTGAGGGATCAAAGAAACAGCAGCTCTGGTTAGAGGGAGGGTCCAGGGGTCATTCCGCGAGCAGGACCTCACGCAGGCACCCTGTTCCAGGAAGAGAGCTGGAACGTGTGACTTCAGCTCAATTCTACGTGTCAACTACCAGTAAAACTTTCCTTCAACTCCCTCACCCTCTAAAGTCTTGGTAAAAGTGTATGGAACAAATCCCAGGGTTCATTTTGATTCAAAACAGTTGAAATCTTCATGTGACCAAACCAGAAGAGGCCCACCTACTTTTGAGACAGGGTTTCACTATGTAGTTCAGGTTGGCCTTGAACTCACTATGTAGCTCAGGCTGGCCTTGAACTTGTGGTGATCCTCCTGCCTCGGCCTCCCTAGTGTTAGGATCACAGGTTTACAGGCGTGGGGCACCTGCCTGGCTCAAAAGACAGTTTTGAAATACACGTTACATTTCAGACACACGAAGAGTAACTTGCAAATAAACTTGAATCAGGTAAACAGGTTAAGACCACAGCCTGTGTTTTGGAAACCCGAACCCTGAGCTCAGGATCTTTCTTTCTAACGCTCTCAAAATATTCCTACTTTTAAAAAAGCTCTTGAGACGCTCATACGGGCCTGTAATGTCACTCCAACTGACAGTACCAACTTCCCCAGTTGAAGGTGCCTCAGAATCAAGACATTCTTGGGGTCAACCAGATCAAATGCACCTTACAACCAGCCCTACTCCGGAGGTGAAGTGGCCGGAGACCACACCTGGGGAAACCGCTGGCGTCTAACGGGTCCTCCCACCTTGGGAGGAGCCAGTCTTCAGCCCGGAGGCATTGGGACAACCTCTCAGCGCTCCCGAGCGGCCGAGCCCACAGCCGGCCTGCTTCCTGAACGGGTGGCAAGGTCTTTCCATTCTAAGGGCCCCCACCCGTCTAGGCAGGGGGCAGGCTGTGAAGGGAGCTACGGAACCCAGCCTGTGACACTTCCTGTTGCCATCACGCCTAAAAACACGGCGGTGGGACCCTCCCCACTCTCCCAAAGCCATCCAAGTACCAATTCTCAGGCCCACGTTCCCCATTTCAACCAAAAGATCAGCCACTTTGGCCGTAACAGGGTCGCCCCTCAACACCTTCCAAACAAGAGGTAGGACTGCCCCCACCAAGTCCCTTCTTCCTATCGCGGGGGGATTAGTAGGACTGGGGTCAAATACGACCCTTCGCCCTGAAGTGCGAAGGGTGGGGGCGCAAAGCAAGACCCTACACTCGGAAAGGAGCGCCCTTTTCCTCCAGGGCACTGGAGCATGCCCCCGTTGAGTCTAAAGGAAGGTCCGAAGTGGGTACCCGAGCGCCGGGCCCCCTACACGCTCAGGGGCTGCTCCTGGCGACCCTCAATACGCCCCGACCCCCTGCGGGGGGGGGTCACCCGCGAGGAACCCACGGAGGGCCAGGCCCCCGCCTGCCGCCCACGTGACCCCGCGGCGGCCTCGGCCCCCGCCCCCGGCGACCCCGCGCGCGCGCGCGCACGTGACCCCCCACCCCCTCCCCCGCCGGCGCGAGCGCCCCTCCGGCCCGCGGCCTCCTCACCTGGCGGGCCCGCTGCACGGCGTCGGCGAAGGCGTCCTTGCGGGTGCCCGGGCCGCCCCCGCCGGGCGGCTGCGAGGGGCCCCCGGCAGACCCCCCGCCCGGGCCGCCGCCACCCGGGCCGCCGCCGCCCCGGTCCCCCGCGCCCGGCGGGCCCGGCGGAGGGCCTCCCCCGGCGCCCCCGGCTCCTCCGCCCCCGCCGGCGGGGGGCGGCGGCCCGGGCGGGGGTCCTCCGGTGCTGTAGTCCGACATGGCGCGGCGGGGCCGGGCCTGGCGCGGAGGCTGAAGCTAAGGAGGAGGCGGCGGCGGCGGCGGCGGCTCAACGCGGGAACAAGGCCTCGCTCCACACGGCCGCGGAGCACTCTGGGAGCCCAGCGGCAGGGAAGACGACGGGGGGGGGAGGGTCGTCCCCTCCCGCCGGCGGCGTGACGGACGGTGTGGCTGGACCAATGGGGAGCGGCTGTTGCTCCCCGCACACCAATCACGGGCCGTGAAAGCGGGCGGCCAATCGGAGTGCTCTGAGAGGTAGTGGGCGGAAGGCGCTGGGTGAGTGACAATTCTCCGAGGTAATGGGCTGCCGGCTGCTGGAGCTGGACGAGCAAATCGTGGCAGTCCGGGAAGGCAGGACGCCCAATGAGGTGTGAGATCTAGATTCGCGGGGCGGCTTCGGAATCATATTGATGGCGCCGAAGAGTCACGTGGGCCGGAAGGCGGGGTTTAGCAAAAGACCTCTTTGGACTGGTAGGGCGGGCGCTGCACATGATAGTCATGCACACAAGCCAACGAATACTGAGCGAGGTCGTGATTGTAGTGATTGTCAGTCAATGTAATCCAATCACTAGTGAGTATAGGGTGACGAGCTTGGATTTGCTCGCGATTGCCTTTCTTATTAACCATAATCCTTTTCTGGCTTTCACGTTTTAACCAATAGCTAGGCGACAGGGGTGGGTGTTAACTGACTGACACTGCTTTGGGCAAATGGCAATGAAGGAAATAAAATTGCCCAGTTTTGGTGGGTCCCAGTGGAAGCGCAACGACGTTGGGGCGGAGTCGGTCATCAGACAGTGAGAGGGGATTAGCTGGACCCCGAGTGAATGGCAGCCTACGTGGGCAGTGGTGACTGGCTCCCCGAACTCGGGCCTGCAGCCTGGGTTAGCGCCCCGGAGGCCTAGCTGGGTAGGCCCGGGCACGTGGCCTGCTTGAAGCCTTGTAGATGGGATGCTACCAGAATCGAGGTGGCCTGAGAACTGGAGGAAATTCAGAGAGGACATACAGCCAGAGGGAATCTGGAGCCCCTACTCTTCCGGGACTCATGGGACCAACTCCTCTCCCCAGCTTTATACTCTCCCTACTGCCTTCATCTAAGGAATCTGAGCCGCCTTGCTCCCATCATGGAACCAAGGATCCCAGGTCCCCAGCTCCCATCCTAGAATCACACATCCCAGACATGTCTAGCAGAAATTATCTTTATTTCCCTTTGTCTCTACATTGACCATTTAGTCCTGAAGCCAGGACAAGCCACGCAGAAACCAGGCTGGAGATCTAACTCAGGTCTCAGGCTGTAGTGTGGGGAGGGACCCTCAGATATCTTCTGGGCCAAACCCCCAGCTGGCTTTTTTGGCGGGGGAGTGGGGGGCGTCTCCCTGTGTGGTCCAGGCTGGGTTTGAGCTCACTGTGTAGCCCAGGCTGGCCTCGAACTTGCAGTGATTGCAGGCATGTGCCACCACGGCTGGCTGTAGCTGTCTTTTGAAACCAAAAACTGCACCAGTGGGCTCTTCAGGGCCCTGGCGGGTTCTTCCGGGCGCTGGTGGGCTCTTTGGAGCCCAGGGACCCTGATGCTTACAGTCCCATTTCTTCTTGGGCGTGTCATCCTAGTTCATGGCCTACACGCTCAGGGTTTTCTTCATGGCTTCGTACACCACATAGCTGATGCCAACCGCTGGCAACACCGTCAGTAATGTGGGAGTCACGCCTCGGTACAGGCCCCGCCAGCCCTGCTCAGCCAGGATCAACCGAAAGACTCCACGCATGGTGGGGTTGGAGCCTTCCATGGTGTCTGTGGGGCCAGAGACAAGCTCAGAACTAGGTCTGATTTGGAGAGGCTGGGAGGTCATGTAGGGGTCAGAGTGAGTGCCTGGGTCACCTGTTGTGTGAATTTGTGGGGGTTATGTAGGAGACAGATGTTAGGTTTAGTGATTCTTTTGTTTTTTTTTAAAACAGGGTCTCCTTTGTAGTTCAGGCTGACCTTGAACTCACTATGTAGCCCAGGGTGGCTTTGAACTTTCAGCAATCCTCCTGCCTCAGACTCCAGAGTGCTGGGACTACTGGCTTGCACCACTATGCTGGGCTTTAGTGACTTTTTAAAGGATTAATTTGAGACCTGGGATCAATCAGATTGAGGGGTGAATATAATAAATCTTGGTGGAGTTCTGTGTGGTGGTGCATGCCTATAATCCCAGCACTCCATGAAGCTGAGGCAGGAAGATCACAAGTTTGAGTCCAGCCCGGGAAATTTAGCAAGACCCTGTCTCAAATAAACAAAACAAACAAAAAAATGGGCGGGGGTTGTAGCTCACTGTAAAGGCCCTGGGTCCAATCCCAGTAAAAAAAATAGTCTTGGTGAGTGCAGACATCAGCAGAAGTAGCCAGGATCAGATACAGAGGTATGGGAGTCAGTTCAAGGGGATGAAGAAGGGCTGGGGATTTAGCTCGCTGGTTAGAGCACTTGTCTAGCAAGTGCAAGACCCTGAGTTCAATCCCTGGCACCAAAAAACAAAAACAAAAAACAAAACAACAACAACAAAAAAGAGGATGAAGAAATTCAGAGCTGGGGAAGGCACACAGGGCACGTGCGGTGGCCACTGGGACCAGGCTGACCTTGTGCCTGCATCCGGGTGCGCACCAAAGTCAGCGGATAACTGGCCATCTGTCCACAGGTTGTGGACAGTGTCACGGAGGACAGACTGACCAGGCCACTGGGGTCCTCCATGTCCCTGCCTGACTTCAGCCACAAGAACCGTAGCATCTGCCAAAGAAGGGGACAAGAAGACCATTCATGAGAGCCCCAGCATGTCAGCCTGGATACTCACCCGCAACAGATAAATGAAAACGTGGTCTCCATACACAGTGGATGCTACTCGCCACAAAAAAGAATGAAGTCTTGTCATTTGTGGCAGTGTGAAGCACCTGGAGGCAAAACGTTCTTACTCAGATGTGGAACTGGAAAAAGTTGATCTCAGCTGGAGGCAGGAGGATTACTGTGAACTCCGGGCCAGCCTGGAGACATAGTGAGTCCCAGGCCAGGCCGGACTACTAGTGAGACAAAACACACCAGAGAGCGGGCGAGCGAGAGGGAAGGAGAAAGCCGACTGTGGCTCTGGCTGAGGCCAGCCCTGCCCCCGCTCTGCAGGGTGCTCACCTCAAAGACGGCCAGGTCGGTGCAGGTGTAGGGAATGATGCCCAGCATGTTGGGCAGGTAGCCGCGGTACAGGGCGTGGATGCCCTCGTGCCTCACGATCTGCCTGCTGCAGTGCAGCAGCCCCAGGTACTGGCCGGTCCTGCCCAGGGCCAGCCTGGTCTTGAGCACCTGGAGTGGGCGGGAGGGAGGCGGCTCACTTGATTCAGTCCTCTCCACGACCTTTACAGTGACCTGGGTCACTGAGGGAGCTGAGGCTGTGTCCGCTCCCTGGATTTGGGGTTCTGGTTTCCAATGCTCATGTGTCAACAAGTCAGGGGGGTGAGGGAACGGATGTGGGCAGAGTGAGGTTTTAGCTTTTCTTTTGTCATTTTTGTTTTTTGAGATAGTGTCTTGCTAGGTAGTTCAGGCTGGCCTTGAACTCCTCATATAGCCCAGGCTGGCCTCGAACTCCTGATGATCCTCCTGCCTCAGCCTCCCAAATGCCTGGATTACCAGCATATGTGATCATGCCCGGCCAGGTCTGTGTTAGCTTTGACTGGGCCCCACGAAGTACTGCCCTGTGGGCATGAACACCCCACAAGGCCAGATTTACCAGTATGTAGAAGCCAGAAGCCCGATTTTGGGAGGAAGGCTCTTTTGAGACAGGGTCTCCTTTGTAGTTCTCACTACGTAGTTCAGGCTGGCCTTGAACTCACCCGTAGCCCATGTTGACCTCAAAGTTTTTTTTCTTTTTTTGGTTTTTTTGAGACAGGGTCTTGCTATGTAATTCAGGCTGGCCTTGAACTCACTATGTAGTCCAGGCTGGCCTTGAACTCCAGGTGATCCTCCTGCCTCAGCCTACCAAATGCTAGGATTACAGGGGCACTTCACCAAGCATTGCAAAATTGTGTTTGTTTTTTTTTTAATCAAAGAACCAGCTCTTACTTTTTTTTTTTTTTTTTGGTGCTGGGAATCGAACTCAGGGCCTTGTGCTTGCAAAGCAAGCACTCTAATCATTGAGCTAAACCCCCAGCTTACTTTTTTTTTTTTTAACTTGGGTTTTATGAGACATGGTCTCACTGTGTAGCCCAGGCTGGGCTTGAATTTGCAGCCATCTTCCTGCCTCAGTCTCTCAGGTGCTGGGATTAAAGGTATGTGCCACCATGCCTGGCCTGCCCTCAAATTTGAAGTGGTCCTTCTACCTCAGCCTCAGGAGTGCTGGGATTGTAGATATGTGCCACAACAGCTGATAGAAGCCAGAATTTTTACAAAATCCCACAATGTCAGAATATTTGAGCCAGGCATGGTGGCATATGCCTGTAATCAATCTCAGCACTTGGAAGGCTGAGGCAGGAGGATCACCACTACTTTGAGGCCAGGCTGGGCTACACGGTGAGTTCTCAACCAGCCTGGACTACATAGTGAGACCCTGTATTAAAAAAAAAAAAAAGAAAGCCAAGCATGGTGATGCATGTTTGTAATTCTAGCACTTGGGAGGCTGAGGCAGGATGATTGCTTGAGCTGCGTAGAGAAACCTTGTCTCCACAAATCAAAACAAAACAAAAACTGAAATTGAAATTCCTGAAACTCAGCCTGGTCTCCTGGCACACTGTACCACTGTAGCACTTTGGGGGCCTGAGGCAGAAGGAACATGAATTCAAACTCATCTTAGTCAATTTAGTGACTTGGTGAGAACCTGTCTCAAAAGAGAAAATAAACTGGACGTGATGGCACACATCCATAATCCCAGCACTTGCAAGGCTGAGGCAGGAGGATCAATTGGGGGCCAGTTAGGGTTACTTAGTAAGTTCAAGACCAGCCTAGACTACAGAGTGAAACCCTGTCTCAAAAAACAAACAAAAGACCCCTCCCAAAAACAAACAAAACAAAACACATACACAAAACAACCCCTGAATAAAGAAATAATTTTAAAAGGAAAATAAAAAGGACTGTGGATGTCCTGGGTTCAATCCCCAGTACAAAAACCAAACAAACAATAAACCAAAAACCATGGGCAAAATTCTAAGGTGGCCTCTACCATGGTTTGAGGGTGCTGCAAGGCTTCAGAGTGTAGAAATTTAATCCCATCTGTAAGGGATGAGGAGAGGAAGAGCTAGTCTGACTGGTCCAGAGGTGGGGCTTGGGGGGCTGATGAGGAATAGAGCATCATGGGGTTGGGGATTTTAGCTCAGTGGTACAGCGCTTGCCTAGCAAGCACAAGGCCCTGAGTTCGATCCCCAGCAACCCCCGGAAAAAAAAAAAGGACCAGAGCATCAGGGTGGCGGGAGGGGTCTTGGTGGCTTTCTAAGAAGGAGAGTCCCCAGGACACACGTGCCGCCATCTCAGTCTCTGTCCCTCACAGTGCCAGGCCCTCTGCAGCTTGGGACTCTGCCCTCAGACGGCAGTCAGTTGACTCAGACCTTTGACCCTCCAGAGCTGAGAGCCACACAAACCTCTGTTCCTTACAAGGTCACCCAGCCTCAGCTCTTTCGTGCTGGTGTTGGGCTGTACCCTAGCCCAGGACAGCCCCGTGTGATGCCCCTGCCAGTGCAGGGATCCGTGAGTACGACAGGACATTTTCCCTGCACTGAGCAGGTCACCGTTCAAGTCAAAGGTCAGAGTTATTTTGCTGAGCTAATTAAAGCACTTAGCAGTTGACTTAGCAGTTGAATCACAAGAGGGTGTCCGAAATAGGCCAATCCCACAAGAAATCAGAGCTTCAAAGGTCTGTTGGGTGATTTTGTTTGTGTGTTGCTGGGTATCGAATCCCGGACCCTGAGCTTGCAAACTCTGTATCCCCAAACCACATTCCCACCCCTTCCTATCGACTTTTTTTTTTTTTTTTTTTAAAAACATGGTCTTGTTGTATAGTCCAGGCTGGGGTGGAATTTGTGATTGTCCTGCCTCAGCCTCCTGAGTGCTGGGATTATAGGCATGTGCCACCATGCCCAGCTTTCTGTTGGTTTTAGGGGAGCCAAATTGCTGAGCATGGTAGCATTTGCCGATAATCCCAACACTCAGGAGGCTGAGGCAGGAGGATCACAAGTTTGAGTCCAGCCTGGGTGACTTAGCCACTTGGCAAGACCCTGTCTCAAAAAACAAACAAACAGGGGCTGGGGATTTAGCTCAGTGATTAGAGTGCTTGCCTTGCAAGCACAAGGGCCTGAGTTCGATCCCCGGCACCACAAAAAAAAAACAAAAAAAAAACCAAACAAACAAAAAACAGAAAGGAGGGGAGTTCATTGTGAAGGTCCTGGGTTCAATCGCCAGTATGTCAGTATGCGTGAGAGAGAGGGAGGAGAAAAAAGACCCCAAATCCACCCAAATACATACAGGATTTTAGTAAATTCCAAAAGTGCATCTCGGATCACTGTGGGAAAGGATGGGCCACCTAGTACACAGAGTCTCAGTGACTGCCTGGCTTTGTGAAGTCAAAGCTGGATGCTTAGCTCATAATAGGAAAAAAGAGGAGGCGGGGGAGGGAAAGGGAGAGGTGGGGGAGGGTGGGAGGGGAAGATGCGGAGAAGACACTGAAATCAAGGAGGGGTGGGGAGGCGGCCCCCTCACCTCCATGGGGTTGATGAGGGTCTGCGAGATGGCCATGGCCAGGGAGCCAGCCAGCAGCCGCTCCTGGAAGGGTGGGGACCCGTGTTCGCCACAGAAGTAATTCTTGCACTGGATGGAGGAGAGCACCGTGTGAGGGCAGCTGCCCCTCCCTTCCTGGACCCGGAGCGGAGGGCGTGGGGCGTCTGGGTGAGGATCTGGGCTGCTGGGGTCTGGCCCTGACTGGGGAAGCAGACCTCGCCCCACCTGCTCGAAGACCGAGAACTTGATGGCGTACTCTGGGGCGATCTTGAGCACGTTGATGCCGTTGCCCCGCCACAGCGAGCGGATGCCCCCCTCCTGGACCATGCTCCGGAGCCCTCTGAGCAGGTTCATGAGGTTGCTCTTGGAGGAATAGACCTGGGGGGCGGCCCGGGTGAGGCCCCTCCAGCCGTCTCCCTCCTCACTGCTGCCTGGACCAGTCCAGTCTCCTGGCCGCCAGCCCCCGCTTCTCCAGCTCCCTCCCCAGCGGCTCCTAGAATTCTCTACCGCAGCCCAGCCCCAAACCCAGCATCAACCCAATTCCCGTCTTCTCTCCAGCTTGTTTCTTTTTTGTTATTGTTGTTCCCAGTATGGGGGATTAAACCTAAGGCTTTTGCACACTGAACTACATTCCCAGCCCCTTTTAAAAAATTTTGAGACAGTATCTTCCTAAGTTGCCCAGCCTGGACTAAACTTGCGATCTTCCTGCCTCAGCCTCACAGAGCGCTGGAATTACAGCTGTGTGACGCCCCTGCGGTCCCATTTAGTCTTCAGACTCATCCAAACCCCTCTCCCCCATGCCGCCGCCCATTCCCAGTTCCCTGGTCTCCAAAACCTCAGCCCTGGGTCGGTGTTGATCTCTGCCCGACGGGCCCTTGCAGCCTTGTCCCCAGTGCAATTCTCTTACCCATCCACACTGGCCCCACGGCCAACCGCAACTGCAATCCCAGCGGCACCCCATGGGAGCCCCATCTCCACGCCACCCCCTTCCCAAATTCCATCCAGGCCCCCTCCATCCATCCCCACGCTGCCGACCGCATGTCCTGCACAGCGCCGTGCGCACACCTGCATGTACACTTTGACTCTATCCAGAGGCGCCGTGCCTGTGTGGGACACCGCCCCGGCCATGGCCCCTGACAGCAGGAACTTCCACAGGGCTCCCTTATTCTGCACTTCCAGGACCTCCACCGGGACCATCAGCTGCTCTCCCGTGTCCAGCACCTGGTGGGGAAGATCCAGCCCGTGCCAGTCCTTAGCCGCCTGGGCTGCTGCCCCAGCCGAGTTCTGCTGAGGGGGCCCCTCCGCTGTGGTCCTGGACTCACCTGCTGGGACGGGAGGTGGTCAGGATGGTCCTCACCCACATGACCGAACACATAGCTGTACACGTGTGTGCAGCCGGGGTTCCAGGGGGTTGGAGGGGGCGGGGGCGGGGGTGAGGGCGGAGTGGGGGA